>CAUYRH010093954.1:0-16734 GCA_963574655.1 Perodicticus potto
CCCGGCTCTGAGACCCCCAGTGCACCCCTGGGAGAGGAAGGCCCCGCTCTGAGACCCCCAGTGCACCCCTGGGAGAGGACGGCCCCGCTCTGAGCCCCCCAGTGCACCCCTGGGAGAGGAAGGCCCGCTCGGAGACCCCCAGTGCACCCCGGGGAGAGGACGGCCCGGCGCTGGGCCCCCCCGGGCCCCCCCCGGCGCGCCCCCGCCCGCTCTGAGCCCCCCAGTGCACCCCTGGGAGCGGACGGCCCCGCTCTGAGCCCCCCAGTGCACCCCTGGGAGAGGACGGCCCCGCTCTGAGCCCCCCAGTGCACCCCTGGGAGAGGACGGCCCTGCTCTGAGCCCCCCAGACCCCCGCAGAGGACAGGCAGGGCTCCACCTCTTAGGACGCTCTGCAGAAAAGCCTCCTGCAAAGGGTTATCTTCATCTCACAGGCTTCAGAAGGGGCTATCCCCTGGAGTTTCTCTAAATCTTAAATGGCAATTATTTAACACATTGTTACCTGAGCTGGCAGTGTCAGCGGAGATGACAAGCACCTGGGCAACAAACCTAAAAGGATAATTGGGGACCGAGACGTCCGTAAGGGCTTCGAAAGCCTCTGAGGGCGTCTGGAAGGCTGTGCGCGTGCGCAGAAAAGGCCCCGGGCGTCCCAGGGTCTCCTGTCATGCTAACTTCCGGCCTCTACAAAATCCGGAAGTGGAGGCCAAGGCTGAATTCCGAACTTCCAACCTACTCCTGCAGAAATAAAGAGCAAAGAAGGAAAGAGCTGTTGGTTCTAGGCATTTAAAGAAGTCTCTGTCTGATTATTCGCTGACCATTAGGCGAACAGAGACTCCGCGGCTGCCCAAGACGGCAAAGAAAGACGTTGCGGAATTAGTCCAGAAAACCACTGAACTGCAGCAATGAGAATGACAGAAATGGACAACAACAGCGGTACGCCCCGGGGAGGAGGGGGACATTATATAATACAGCACACACATAATAAAGGTAACAGTGGAGTCTACCCATGGATGTCTAGATGGTGGACTTATCAGACAAAGGTTTCAAATCCGTAGGGGTGTGTGTGTGTGTATACACATATATGTACACACTTCTGTATATTCAAAGAACTGCAAGTAACCATGTCCACAGAAGTAAAGGAGAAAACTGTTTCACCACGGCGACTGTCATTGAAGAGATAACTATTACACATACAAAAAAATAGACGTTATAGATTTTGTAAAATATCAAACTGAATGAAATAAAGCCTACCCAGAGAAGGTCAATAACAGGCACGTGGTGGCAGAAATGTGAATCAGTAAATGAAGTTAGGTCAACTGTGATGATCTAATCTGAAAAACAAATCAAAACGAAAGAACAAAAAAAAAAAAATCAACAATGCCGAGAGACACCAATGAGCAACTAACGTAGACATGACAGGAATTTAGAAGGATAAAAAAGAACGAGGGTGATGAAAGAAGAAATGAGGTAGGAATCTTCTTACATTTAGTTGAAAATCCACGAATTCAGAAAGTACAATGAACTCGAAGTAGGATAATCTCAAAGACAGACACACTCAGGTATAACACAGTCAAATTGTTGAGTGTCAAAGAGAGAACATTAAAAGTACAAAAAGCAAAATGATGCATAATGTATAGAAGGTCTTCAGAAAAGACAAAGAGATGACATGTTAAAAGTGTTAATAAAAAACAAGTTTTATATAATAATTATCTGGCAAAATTATCCTTCAAAAATTAAAAAGAAATTAAGACATTTCATATTTTTGAAAAGTGAGAGGATATGTTACTAGCACCTTCTCTCTCCAACATACTAAAGGAAAGAACATTAGACAAAAACTTTCACCTGCACGAAGAAATAAAAGGGCATCAGTAAAAATAACTACAGAGGTAAATGCATCAGCACGAAATATTATTTGTTGTAATTCATTTTTTCTTCTTTCAGATTTAAGATGTAAGAGCATAAAGTAATTGCTGATTGGATTTTAAATAAAAATAATTAGGATGAAACTAATAACAAAAAGTGGAGACTAAATGGAGGATTTGGGGAATCTGGTATTTATGTAGTATTAATATTAAATTAGTATTAATCTGAATGAGATTGGCAAATTACAATGTTAGTTGTATTTCCTAGGACAATATAGTAACTAAAAAATATAATAAAATATATAACAAATATTGGGGCTCAGAAAAGAATATGCCAAAATATAGCTGTTAGTCATACTGAGTGCTTTGAATTAAAAGAAAATGAAAGGCCTTAGAAGCTCTCTTGGAACCACAAATTTTATACCTTTCTTTTACTTCCTTACCCTCCAAGAACAGAGAGGGACTCTCTCAAATTTTCTTATCTAAGGAGATGTCTTTCCAAAAAAAGTGCAATTATCCTAAGGCTCTCTTCCTTGGAATCTTATCAAATAATTGGGAAAGATTAACCTGTTGAGAAGACAAAAAACTAAATATCATCTTCAAACCTAGACAGTTTCTCTATTCTTCAGAGAGTAGTTCTGATAGACTAGCTGGAGATTTTACCTACAGAATAAAACAAGCTCTGTTAACAGTGAAGTTTTTACCCTCACTTTCCCTTAACTTGTTGGTCTCATTCAGTTTCCTAAGAGAATAATTTACAAGAAAAATGGCCTCTTGGTTCTATTCTCTTTTCCTAAAAATCATGCACCACCTTCACAAAATTGCCTACAGCCCCCATTTCCCTCCATGAGGTGGCTATTTAAGCCTGAACCATTTGGCCCTTCTTTGAGTCTCACAGTTGTAGGACTCCTGTGTCCATGTACATGTTAATACATTTGTAGGCTTTTTCCCTGCTAATTTGTTTGTTGTCAGTTTATTTTGTCAAGGCTAAAGTGCCTTCTTTTCAGAGAGCAAAGGGGAAGGTTTTCCTTTACCCCTACACAAATAAAAGGATGGAAGAAGACAATCAGAACAAACAGTAACCAAATAAAGCTGGAGTGGCTACACTAATGTCAAGCAACACGGACTTTAAGACAAAAAAAAAGTTGCTAGGAACAAAAAAGAATATTTTATATTGATTAAAGGGGCAATTCATCACGGAATTATAACAATTATAAACATATTTTTAGTAACAGAGCCCCAAAATACATAAAGCTAAAATTGACAAAATTAATGGGAGAAAAGACAATTCAAGGACAATCATTTTAGACTTTAATGCCCTGCTTTCAATACTGGATACACTAAGCAGAAGGTCAACAAGAAAATAGGTGACCTGAATAGCATTATATTTATACTGAAACTAACAGGCATCTATACACCATTACAGGTAAAAGTAGCAGAATATATATTCCCTTTAAATGCAATTGGAACTTTCCTCAGAATACAGCATATGTTAGGCCATCAAAAAATCTTTAATATGTTTAAAAGGATTGAAATTAAATAAAGAATACCTTCTAACAAAATGGAATTAAATTATATATAATTATAGAAAAATGGGAGAATTCACAAATATATAAAAATTAAACACTCCCAAATAACCAATAGTTCAAAGAAGAAATAAAAAAATACAAACTACTTTGAAATGAATTAAAATGAAAACACAGCATATCCAAACTTATGGGGTACAGGTAAATCAGAGGGAATATGTGGCTCTAAAAGACTATATTAGAAAAGATCTTAAATCAACTAGCCCCCCACCATTAAGAAACTAGGAAAAGGAGAGTAAAATCAAATTCTGGAAGAAGAGAGTAAATAATAATTATCAGAATAGAAATAAATGACACAGACAATAGAAAACAATGAAGAAAATCAACAAAATCAAAATTTGGTTCTTTAGAACTATCAACAAAATTAAAAACTGTGAAGTAGACTGATCAAGAAAAAAGAGAAATGATGCACATATCTGAATCTGGAAGTAAAATGGGGGGATCACTACTGATCCTACAGAAGTAAATAAGATTATAAGGAAATATTATTAAAATCCACATGCTAACAAATTGGATAGCTGTAGATGAACTGGATAATCACTAGAAAGGCACAAAGTACTGAAACTGACTCAAGAAGAAATGGAAAGTTTGAACAGATCCACAACACTAACGTGACTGAATTAGTAAAAACCAAACAAACAAAATAACCAAACTTTCTAAAATGAAAAGCACTAGTGAAATCCCCCAAACGTTTAGGAGGAATTAACAAATTCCCTTCACAAATGTTTCCACAAAACAGAAGAGGAGGAAATATTTTTTAAAGCATCCTGTCAAGCCAGTATAACTCTGACATCATACACAAGTGAATCACAACAAAAACAATAAAGATTAAAAGAACAAAACAAAGAAAATACACCAGTTTTTTTCTTAATTCACAGCAGCAAGAAATCTGGAAAGGAAATTAAACAGTGAATTAGAACCAAACCAGTATCAAGTAATTTTGTCCCATTAAGGATTTAAAAAGTAATGAAATTTCAAAATGTTTCAAATGAAATTTTATGTAATTATCTCTCTGTATTATATACAAATCAATAAAGATACCAATAAAGAAAATATAATACACACACACACCATGGAATACTATTCAGACATAAGAAAAATGAAACAATGACTTTTACAGCTTGGAAGGAACTGAAGAACATTATCCTAAGTGAAGTGTCTCAGGAATGGAAACACAAATATTGTGCACTCTCATTTATAAATGGGGACTAAGTGGTAGGTATATAGGATGATATAGTTTTATACTGAACATCTGAGATAAGGAAGCAGAGGCACTAGGAGAGAGGTGAGGTTCCAAAAATTAGTTATGGTAAACTAAAAGCCCTCACTTCACCACTGTACAATTCATCCAAGTAACAACAACACTTGAACCCACTAAGTCTATTGAAATAAAAAACAAAAAAGATGACAATCAATTGCTTATACTACATGAAAAGACAAAGTAAATAATCTCTTGTCCTAGAGAATTTAGATCAACATCATCTACCCATCTAGTTTAGCAGGAATCATCTTTAAAATTTCATCTATTAGTAGACAGACACATATTACTTTCTAACATCCATGCATAAAAGCTCTTTATGTATAAGACTATTCTTATTTAGAAATTATAATGTAAGGCAAACATATAGCTATAATAAAACAAATGTTCCTATTTAGAGCCAATTCAAAAGCAGATCTATTCCTTTTCCCTTTCATCCACAGTTGGGCGTAGGCACCACCGTTTTGGGCATTATCAACATACATGCGTTGATAGGCTTTCTTGGGACAGAGTAGACACTTGTTTTATTGCCTAAAATCCCAAGTGTAATCACAATCCTCTTTATGGGCCCTTATGATTTGCTGCTGCTAATGAAATATGCACTTACCAAAGTTTGAACTTCATATAATTCAATATAAGTATCCAAATTCTATGCTGCATCAAATAAGGAAGTTTTAAAATAATTAAATATTTATTCATGGGTGGAGCCTGTGGCTCAAGGAGTAGGTCACTGGCCCCATATACTGGAGGTGGTGGGTTCAAATCCAGCCCCAGCCCCCCCCAAAAAGACCATATATATATATATATATATATGTATATATATATATATATATATTATGTATTCACTAAATAGAAAACAAATATGTACACACACACACATACCTTTTCAGTTTAAAGGAGGAAATCACAGAATTGTCATATATTTGAAAATGTAGAGATGACAGCAAAAAAAAAAAAAAAAGACAATATTCCAGGAAAACCAATAACAATCAGAAAAGATGGAAATAAATTTGCAAGACATTGAGTTTGCATGTTCTGAAGAATAAAGTAATTATTTTCATCACTTGTAAATGACATAATTCATTTTTATACAATTTATTGCACTAAACTAACTGAAGGAAATAGACACATAAATATCCCAGGTTTTTTTTTTTTTTTCATTAACTATTTCAGCAGGATGCACTAAAGGGAAAGTCATGGGACCAACAAATTGCATGTGCTGGCCTTCAAATAAGTTCGGGGGGGGCGGTTGACAATGGCTATGCAGAGAGCTTGGCCCTGTCTTGGTGTTAGCCAGTCATATGCCACAGCTTGAAACATCTTTTTTCCTCACTCAGAAATGGTCTGATAGTCTGGAAGTCAATCCAGTAGTGATGTCCAAGAATGCAAATTCTCATAACATTCCCCTGTAAAATTGCCAGTGTTTATTTCAATCTAGTACTAGTTGTTTATCATTCAAAATTATTGTTTTTGTTTTGCATCATCTCTATTGCAAACTGAAGAAACTCTGGTGCATAACAAACTGAACTGTTAGCAATTCATCAACTCATGGATTAGGGTGTTCACACTACCCCGGTATATTTGATTCCTAAGTTTCGAGACCTCAAGTACCTCGTACATTGAATATTTTCCATATTATTTCAAAAATGGCATATTTTCACATCCTCAATTATTGACATTTTGTAAATTACATACACACATATATATATATACTTGTGTAAATATACAAATGTATATATAGAGAGAGCTCTTCATAACTCAGCCATGTTTGTTGAAGATCACAGGACAATGAACGTAAAGTGTCTAAAAAATTCAGTCTCCAAATAATAATAAATTAATCTCCATCAAGGAGAAGATTATTTCATTCTGGTCACCTTAGGTGACATAGCACAATATTTAGCTGGAGAGAAAGAAAAGCACAACTTGAGCGTGCCGATCCCTTCCCTGTACTGAGAGCCACTGCTCCTTTCTCAGTGGTGGCCAGCCCGGTGGCATACACCAGTCGTCCGAAGTCATCACTCCACGCGGCAGGTGGGGTTAACCATTGCTGTTCCATTGATTTCCCCTTTGTGATGTACTCTATTTCTACTGCTCACCTCCGGACGCTGCAATGGGCTCCCCTGCCTTGCTGTAAGCACTCTGATGAATTGTGTGCATGTGGGGGTGGGGAGTGTCTGCTGGAAGGCCCAGAGAAGCCTTCCCAAGACAGTTAAATTTCAACATAGCTCCTATAATTCTCCTAGGGAATCAGAGTAATCATAAAGTATAGGCAAAATAAACTTTAAGACAATTTATTTTGCTAAGAACAAAGAAGAGTATTTTATATTGATTAAATGGTCAATTACTTAGGAAATCATGACAATTATAAACAAATATTATTTTCTAGTAACAGAACCCCAAAATATACAAAACTAAAACTGATAGAAATAAAGGGAAAATCCCTCCCTTACTTTATATCAACTGAGGGCCCTGAGATTTAGTGGAAATCTACTTACTCTCTGTCTGTTCTAAACTTGACTTCACATATTACCCAAAATACCGGGTGAAGCCTACCATCCATCCCGGAATATTATGAAATCAGACAGTCCTAAATCTTTGTAAAATCTTCACATTTCCTTCAGACTTTCCTTCCCCTCACTGGTCATTTCTAAATGTGACCATACAAATTTAATGCACATATCCCATGATGTGTTCTAGAAATGTACTTAGGTTACATAAAGAGATGAAAATGACAAGTCTGAAAGACAGGTAGAAATTCAATCATAACTAGAATATTCATCACCCATTCGTTCATTCATTGACAAAGTGCTCGATGGAGAATACATGTCCCATCGCAGGCTTCTTGCTGGATGACTGTGAACAGGAACCAAGTCCGATTCCTACCATCCCCAAGTGTGATAAGTTACATTGTGAGGGGAGACAGAAATAGATATTTTTGCTGTTCTTAGAAGGAAGAAAATTGAGAAATAGAAGACTCTGGTGAGAAAAACAGGATTTGGGTGTAGGCAAATATTGAAGCAGGACAATAAGAACGTTTTCACTTGAAACTAACACTGAATTGAATAAATTTATTTCTGAAAGAGTCTGAGTGTCTACTGCCTATGGAAGTATCTGGGTCCAGATGCCTATGAAAAACCAAAATTCGTTTTCAGGTTTGTTTCCAGTAGGAAAGGATTCTTCAGCCTCACAGGGCTTTGGGGGCCTCTTAGAAATATCACAGAAGCAGCCCAGACATTGGAAAGGGGGGCAGCAGCATGGGAAGCCCATAGAATGCTCGGGACTTCTGGTAGCAGAGGCGGGAGTCACACGCGGCCACAGTGGAATGGTCTGGTTAGCAGCTAGTGGCTTTCGCCGGGTCCCCTCTGCCTCCCTCCCTGCCCGTGTCTTTTGTCTCCCCAGCCCTGAGGAGCAACATCCATCACCTTTATCTTCTGACATCTCTTCTACTATACTGACTTATGTTATGTGGAGCCTGAAACTATCTAACTCTTTCCTTTGTAAAAATGGTAAGATTCTGCTCATAGAAAGAATTTGAGATAGAAATGATTTGATAAAGGTAGAGTATTTTCAGAGCCTGCAACTTTATCAGGAGACAAATGTAATTTCCACGGGATTAAAGAAGAGATGACAAAGGAGAAGTGACAAGAGTGTCACCAGTGGGTTGGCTAAGAGAGGAAACCCACGCTGCACTTCTCTAGCAGGGGACAGGGAGACAGAAACGGCCCCATGAGTTGTACGGGTCCGAGACGTGGCGGGTTGATGCCACAGAGACACAGCAAGGCCTGAGAGCGGAAACCGTCCAAGAAGTGGCTGGACATAGGGTGTTTAGGGAGTTTCAGAGGGATTCTTGAGGCCTGCGTGATCCAGAAGGGAAAATGCTGTCTGTGCTTCAAGGCGTGGGGCACAATGAACCGTGCAGGCTGCTAAGCCTGACGTTCTCCCACCAGGGAGGAGTGAGAGGTGTCCCAGCAGAAACTGTCATGGACATACCATGTGGGAGGCCAGATTCCAGCACATCCGCACACCACTCCATGTTCACCAATTCCATAATATTGAATGAAATCTTGGAAAACTGACACTTCTGTTCAGCTGAATAAAGAAAAGTGAAGTTATATGTCATGTGTACCTACATTTGTGGGCTGAGATACCCATCTTCCAAAATTTAGTAATAAGTGTAATGATTTGAAAAAAAATTATAAGAGAAAGCAATTTCATACCCAAAGGAGCAGATTCGGCCTCACAAACTTCGCAAGACATTGGACTGGATACACACTAGACCTGGAAAGCCCCATTAACCATATTTTAGCCATATTGAAGGGGTTTGGGGTCACCAGAAGAGAGGGTCTTGAAGCGAGGAATGAAGAGGCTCGAAACATAGCCTGTGTTGGGGGCCTGAGCGACTCTGAGAGGAGCCTTCTTGAGTAAACCTCAGGTCTGGCAATAATTGCCAAGTGGTGGAAGCAGCCCAAAGGCCTTCCCACTCACGAATGGATTACCAAAGTGTTGTATATGTACCACGGAATACTATTCAGCCATAAAAAGATGGAGACTTTACGTTTTTTTATGTTTCCCCGGATGGAGTTAGAACACACTCTTCTTAGTAAAGTATCTCATGAATGGAAAAAAAGGATCCAATATACTCATACTATTATGAAATCAATATATAATCACTCACATTTCTATGAATGATAAAACCCAAGTATAGTCCAACAAGTACAAGGAGAGAGAGGGGAGCGTTGAGTGGAGGGAGGAGGCCGGGCATTTGGGGGGATCTTGCCTAATGTGCACAATGCGAGGGCACATTTCCAAGCAACTAAGAGTAAATTATAAATGTCTTACCATAAAAATAACTAAGTGAGGTGACGGCCATGTTAATCGGTCTGATTCACATTGTACCCATGAATGTATACAGTTATGATTTAATAAAAATTAATTAGAAAGAAATAAACCTCAGTCTGTATTTATCATGAAATGGGAAGAAGTAGACAAGAGCTGCTTGTCTGACCTTAGCACTAATTCGGGAGGAGGTGGAGAAGGTCAGATAGAGCGTCTCCACCTTTGTATGTGCGAAGCTTCAGACCTTGAGCACAACCTCTGCCTCCAATATCAAGAGCCCTGTGGAATCGGGAGAATCTTTACCAGGACTATTATTGCCACACCTCACATACACATTTTCTCTTGCAGGCCAGTGTCCTGATCTCCTGCTTGCACACAACACACGTGCCATTCTCGTGATCCTCTAGGTCTCTCGAGCAGGGAGGGAGTTTTATGCTAAAGATCAGGGCTCAATTCCCCTATGATATTGACTAAAGGAAGTCAGAATCTCTTAGTAAACAGCTATTAGAAAATTCACAATCACATAATCACACATGCACACATCCTCTTTTAGAATGTGGATTTAGTTTTCTCCAAAGATCATTTTGTTGATTTGGACAGTGTAAGTCTCTGTGAAGAATTCCTGCAGACTTTGTTAAAGTTGTCTGAAACTTACACTTTTAGGTCTTAACTAACTCTAACATTGATTCTGGAGCCCAGAGTGGGAAAAACCCAATAAGCAACTTCCTTAGAGACGCTGTCCTAATGAGGTTTATTTTTTCCTAGGTCTATTGCCTGATGCACTTGCACCTGATACTCCCGGTGTTTTCCTATGGGTACATCACGTTTTTTCACTTCTGCTTTTCAGAATTCACATCAAGTGGATTCAGATATCACTAAATAGGTTTCATCACTATGCCCTTTACTTTTTCTGACCCTTTCTTCAGCAGTCAAGTGTACTTTTCAGAAATGAAACAGATGATGAAACAGAGGGGACAATGTTCAGAATAAAAGTCCGTGTAATGAACATCCGTCAACACTGTCTTCAAACCATTTACAGGTAGAGGTGTTGAAACAAAACCCCACCAGGGCTAAGTGAAAGTTTCCAAGGCTAACTCATCAGTGGATTCTAGAATAGTATATGAATACTACTAAAACAGTTAAAACATACTCAGTATTTCTTTTATTCTGTTTTCCCATTCCTTCTCCTTTCCCAGTGAAGGTCCCTTTTCCTGGGAAGGGCTCTTTTATCCCCTGAGGGCCATTTCTTGTGGCAGTCTGTGCCCTGCCTCCTATTCGTCATTGTTTTGGTTTCACCGTGTTATTTCTGGTGACACCACAGCACTTCAAAGTGGCCCTCAGTCTGTATCATTTATCAACTTTTCCTACCCATTCAGTGTCACTTTGATGTCCCACCGAGCAGCTGGCAGCAGCACAGCAGGCCTAAAACAAGACAGAACTGGCAGTGCCTTGCAGTGAATAGTTAACTGGAGCACCGCCCAAAGTGAGTGACTCAGAAACAGTTCAATGACAGTGCCGTGATGTGCCTGTTCACTGAGGTTAGGAAAAGCAGAAATGGAAAATACATATGCACACGCGCCCAGACCCCACATGTCTACTGAACATTTCGCAGTAAATCATAGCATTTTTGGACTTTAAAGCTATTCAGAGATCAACAACCCAATATGAAGAAATTGGGCAGCAGAGAAGCAGCTTAGCCAACGTTAACCAACCTGCTAGACCTAGAAATGGGCACAGCTTTGTCCTCCTCACTCTCAGACACGTTCCCACTCGACCCTTCAGCATTACTGCCAAGAGGAGTGTGTGATTTTCATCAGTCTCAAAGGTATAGACATCCCTGTTTTAAAATTGTCATTTTTCTCTCTTAATAGACATATTTGTTATCAAGATCTGTTTTAATTTAGACCTGATACATTTCTACAGATTTAGTTCCAAAGTATTTCCAGATTGGTAAAACGTGGGTTGGAGTTTAGGCTCCAACTCCCCTCTAAAATAGTTTTTAACCTTTTTACTTTATTTTCAGGAAGATACATGATTTATCTCCTAATGCATCTAATATGTTTTTAAATTGTTGTTATAATGTTTTACATTTCTAAGAGCTCAGTCATGAATTTTGAAGATTTCTTTCTTACACGTATTGCTCTTCTTTTATTGGTGAAATATTCTCAGTTATACCCTGAAGATAATAATTGTTTTTGTTTTTATTTGATTTCTCTCTTATAAAATTTCTTTTTTCTTCCAAGTTTCACTGTTGTTTATTTTCTTGTTTGTCTCTTCATTCTTGTCTTTATTACCCACGTTAGATACATGGAATTCCTCAGTGCTATGCTCTAAAGGAAGAACCAAGAAACAAAAATTCGTTTAGAAATTTGGGGGTGCAAGGGAAGCACATCAAATATGGGCTTCATTTTTGGCCAATCTGACTGATAGTTAATATAGGTATTTTCTCTTGCAAGCTTAGATTTTGAGAAAAGACCATGCTGATACCATACCTTGAGTAAGAGATCAGTCTGCTCACATCTTAGACGTGACTGAGAGAGGCGGGCTGGGAATCTCCGAATTCGGTGTGTAAACATTAACTCGGTTATCTTTTGGGGTGTAAGCCACCCTACGCTTGGCCTAGTGTCTTCCAGCCCAGATACTCTCTGTCAATCTCTCTAGTCTTCTGCAACCCCTGTGGAGAAAATCTGGAGGTCTGAAGACTCCTGACATAGCTTTTACCCAAGCTCTGATGTCTGAGGGCAGGGGCAGATGGATGCTCCAGCTCAAAAAGAGAGCCAATTTTCCCTTACCCTGAGTCTGTGTTTAATCTGGGCCCAAAATGGGTTGGATGATACCAGCCCAGATGGATAAGAATGGGTCTTCTTTACTTTGTCTACTAATACAAATCATGATTTCTTCTTGAATTCCAGAAATAAATCTCTACAAGCTATTTGGACATCCCTTAGTTAAGCCCAACAATAAGCAAACAGGTTTCACAGCCCTGAGCTACTTACATTTTTCAGTAGTACTTTTCTACAACAATAAAAATATTTCATCTAATCACTACATCCATCAGCCATTGATGCTGGTGAACACTCTAAATGTGCCTAGTATAATGTAAATGAGAACTAAATTTTTAGTTTATTTGATTTCAATGAAGTTACCTTTATTTATGTAACACATGCCCAGTGGCCATTGCATTGTACAACCAACTCACCACTTCACTATCCTGAACACCCAATTACATAAATTTGCCAATCTTCTCTAAATTTAAATGTGGATTACATTGCAATCCTAATAACATAACTTTAGCTGAAACCACATAGACTACAGGCAGTCCCTGGGTTATGAATGAGATGGGTTCTGTAAATTTATTCTTAAGTTAAATTTGTATGTAAGTTGAATAGGTGCATTTACCTCTTACCTATAACAGCCTTTGTTAGTAAGTGCAAGGTATGTAAGTTAGATGTTTGTAAGTAAACTTTAAAAAGGGAAAATTTTTTAAAATCATTAAAACATGTAGAAGGCTTTATATTTTTTAATTTTCTAAACATTTTTACACTCACAGAGGAAATAATATGTCAATAGAAGTGAGTTAGAGGTGAAAGAAAAAACAAGAGGATTTACTGGCATCTGATCAAGAGAAGGTACAACTTCCATTATAAAAGACCTTTTCTTGAAGTTTTGGGGGATAGTGAACATTGTTCCTCGATTTTGAAGAATTACATTAAAATTTAGCAGCTAACAGTTAACATGTGTCAGATTAGTTCTATAATCAATAATGTCTGCTAGTGGTTTTTGGTTTTCAATGTCAAAAATTAATTTGGAAAATGAACTTTGGTGCTTCTTAGAAGTGAACTGGCAAATTTGGCTAAAGGATTCCATTCGATGTTCTTTCATGGAAAGTCCAGAAAAGGTAAGTATAACCATACGTGGAATGGTTCTCCAAAAAGCCATGGTTCTGTATCACAGTTAGGGAGGGGCAAAGCTGAGTTGCAAGAACGATATTGTCCATTTAACGCCATATTTCATAAGCACTCATTAGAGGGAAATGGGAGATTAGGCCAGGTCTATTCCTGTCTGGCACTCTGGGTGAGGACTTGCCCTATTTATCTTTGATCAGCCATGGAGGGATTATGGACTCTGTCATACAGATTTTAAGAGCAGTAGAATGATTTAATTAAGAATTATGGGCTCTTTAGACAACATTTTGAAAATTCTGAATAATAGATTTAAGTTCCATGAGGACAATTGTTTTTTTCTTTTTTGTCACTACTATTTCTTTAGTCTAGTACCTGCCATGCATTTGATGCTCAATAAATGTTTAAGTAGATGAATTAATTGAAATTCAATGAAATATTTTCTCATTCTGCTCAGTTTTGATGTACAAAGGATTTTTTTTCCCAGCAGCTTCCAGTCTGCCTTTGAATTGGAGGCCCCAAATTAGACAATTCAAACAAAAATAGTATTGTTTGCTCTTACACAATCACTTATAATCACTATCAAGACTGTATCTGTGTTCTGATTTTGGAAAATGAAGCCGAGGTGGGTTGTGAAGGAAATGGGAAAAAACAAACAAGTAGTGAGAAAATTCGCATTAATAGAGAAAAGTGGGTGTAGCTCACAAGATGAACAATATATGACTTACTTAGAAATGAGAAAAGTTAAGTAGTATTAAAGTAGAACAAAAATACATCCTGAAATTCTGGGTCTATAGCTTCCCCTGACACACTTAAATTTTTAAATTTCACATATTTTTAATAAATAGACTATCCATTCTTAGTAGTTTTATTCAGTAAAAATATAATGGAGGTGCCATGGGTCATACCTATTACAAGACATTTAGTTAAATGATTTATATGTATTATATGCCATTCTTCTCTCCTTTCCTGCTATTTTAAATATTCTTTTTCAGTCCTTTCCAGCTTTAACACGAAGGCCTTGAGGAGTCTGAAAGTGTGCTTTCAAATTTGGTGAGAAAAGTAGGTTTCTCCAGTGGAGCCTTCTCATGCCTAACTTACATTTGGCGTGCACAGGTATGCAGGTGCGTGTGCATGTATGAACCTGTATGTTCATGTGTGCACATGTATGGGCCTGTATGCACCTGCGAGCTTGCTTGTTCATCCTCTTGCTCTCAAAACATGTTTATAACATTGGCAATGGTTTTTAGATGATAGAGTTATAAAATACAGATCTTGCCAAGATTTGTAACTGAATACTTCACCATTGTCATTATCATTTCTTATAAGAAAAAATGGTTAGGAAATGATGTCTATTTTAGGAGCAAACCGTAAAAATTCCTCAGGTTTTATTATTGTACTCAGCACATACTAAAATAGTTTTGTTTTGCTTACGTTTGAATGCAACAAATGCATCACAGCTAAAAAACTAAAGGTAAGAAGCATTTAAATTATTGCCTGTAAATCTTCTGGAAGGTATAAATTAATATGCAGATTAATTTGGTGATGGTTTATCAGGGGCTAGAATTTTCTTGTGCGTGTGTTTGTAGTGTGTGAAGGCTTCCTGGAGGTAGCCTGTCTTAATGATGATTATGGCAGTGTTGCTGGAATTTCTCTCTAAGCCAAGTTCTCAGTCTCAGGGTTGAAAAAATGAACCACAGACCACGTGGATAAGCAACAGAGTAGAGCTTATTGACAGGTAGAAAGACCAATAAATGTGATCAGCAAAGGAGGACAAATGAAGAGGGAGAACAGAACCTCCAGCAGTAGAGGGGGTTCCAAGTAGGGAGCCCCCACCCAGGTCTTCAGTCTAAGGAGGTTTAAATGCTGCTTATCCTGTCCTGCCTGCAGGGATAACAAGGAAGTGTGTCATGAGTGTCCAGAGGACTGCTGACAGAAAATAATCCTAAATTAATTCTTTTTTTTTTTTTTTTTTGGCCGGGGCTGGGTTTGAACCCACCACCTCTGGCATATGGGGCCAGCACCCTACTACTTGAGCCACAGGCACCCCTTGTAAATTAATTCTGAGAGTAGTGCAAGCATCTGTCTGCAGTCCTGGCCTCAGGCAAGGACTTAGGGCATGTGCTCCCTACTCAAGAAGGAGCTGCTCTCACCTTTCAGACTGCTTTCTTCATGACCTTGCTAGAGCCCAAAGGCTGTGGCCTGGAAAGGGTGGCCTATTTGTGCTTAGAAACACGGGTCTGCTTTCTGAGCTTACCCAGGCCTAGACAATAGACGGTCCCTGTCCAGCCCTGAGTGGTGGTAACCCTATATCAGTAGCAGGACAAAATAACCACTAGTGAGGTTATGGATATATTCATTTGTTATTGACTCAGCTACAAAATAGTACAAATTTAGTAACTTGAACCAATAAAAGTTTATTATTTCGCAATCCTCAATCAGAAATCCGAAATAAGTTTCATGTGGTTAAAATCTAGATGGCTAAAATCAGGGTGTGGCAGGACTGCATTCCTTCTGGATCCCTGCTGAATTCCATTGGGGAGAACGTTTTTCTTGCCTTTTTATAGCTTTGAGGGGATGCCTTTGTTCCTTGGCTACTGACCGTGCAACATTTTGGACCTCTGCTTCTTTCCTCACATTTCTTGCCTCCCTCTTATAAAGACCCTGTGATTACATCAAGCCAATCTGGATATTCAAGAATAGATTACTATCTCCATATGTTCAATTTACTCACGCTGCAAAGTCCCTTTCTCTGCTTATGTCCTGGACATCTTTTGAGGTCATTATTTCATTGAACACAATGGATTTCTTCATAACATTTAAATTTTATGTTAATCAGAGAAGTTATTTTGCAAATAAAGAGCTATGTTGTAAGCAAGGAAAAATGGTTTATTCTTTTACCTCTCTTGCCAATTCTTTCCAAGTTAGAATTTGGAAGTAAGGGGATAAACCATGTGTGGTGTGTGCTCAGCTCAGTTTGGCACACAAAAGATATTAGGTTTCAAAAATCATTCCACAAGGCATGGTGTCTCTTGTCAGGAGCCATAGAGACAATGGTCTCGCCATTTTGTCAAGGTCTAATCTTAAAATTCTACTTCTACTTCTTCAAGCCTGCCCCATTTCCCAAAAGTCAAACTGACCCAGCCTGCAGTTAGCCCATTGAAGGGTTGACAACTGCCATGGAAACATATCCTCCTTAGTTTAACACTCTGCTTCTCCCTAGAAATTTCCCACCCATGACCTTTACTGGAGAACAATCTGTGGTTAGGGATCCTAGCAACACAACGGCCCTA
>CAUYRH010093957.1:0-43055 GCA_963574655.1 Perodicticus potto
AGTACCTCAGAATGTAAAAGGGCCTGTAAAAAAGGTGATTAAGTTAAAAAGAAGTTGTTCGGGGTTGCCCTAATCCAGTCTCACTGGCGTCCTTATAAGAAGAGGAAATTTGATGAGGGCTATCTCTCACAGTACGATCAAAATGTTTCTGATTGTATATGAAGCACATTCTGCCCTATGATTGCACCAATGTACACAATTATGATTTAATAAAATTATTAAAAAAAAAAAAAAGAAGAGGAAATTTGGGCATGCAGAGACGCCAGGGTGCTGGTGCACAGAGGAAAGGCCATGTGAGGACGTGGTGAGAAGGCAGCTATCTAAGGAGGTAGGCCTCAGAAGAAACCAACCCTAACACCTTGATCTTGGACTTCTAGCCCCTGGAACTGTGAGAAAATAAATTTCTATCGTCTAATCCACCTGGTCTGTGGTATTTTATTATGGCAGCCGGAACTGACTACTACAGAGGGGAAGATGGCAGCAGAGGCCCTGGGAGTGCCAGCCATGATGCCATCTGGCAAGATAAGGCCAAGGGTTTTCCTTCTTGTGTGTCTATTTATCATGGAGGAAAACATTTCTTAAAGACTCTTCAAAAGACTTCCCTTAAGAACCTAAGGACCAGGGCGGCGCCTGTGGCTCATCGAGTAAGGTGCTAGCCCCATATACTGAAGGTGGCCGGTTCAAACCTGGCCTCGGCTGAACTGCAAAACAGAAAAATAGCCGGGCATGTGGCGGGCGCCTGTAGTCCCAGCTACTTTGGAGGCTGAGGCAAGAGAATTGCCTAAGCCCAGGAGGTAGAGGTTGCTGTGAGCTGTGTGACGCCACGGCACTCTACCGAGGGCGATAAAGTGAGACTCTGTCTCTACAAAAAAAAAAAAAAAAAAAGAACCTAAGGACCAGATGCATTAGCCAGAATATATTTTGGCTGTATCAAAGACCCAAATAACAATGGCCTAAACATGAGAGATGCTTCTTCACGTAACAGTCAAGGCACAAACAGTTCCAGGTGGGGATGGCAGCTCTAAGTGTCTGGGACCTTGGGGCTCCCTATCTTGTTGCTCTATTAACTATGGTTTTCCTCTCAGCTGCAAGATGGCTCTGCACACAGGTGGGAAGAGAACAAGATCCCTCCCTTTAAAGGGATGACCTGGAAGTCGCACAAAATTCTGCTGGTCACATCTCATTGGCAAGAACTTGATTCTGTGGCCACGCTCAATTTCAAAGGATGCTGAGAAATGTACTCTCTTATTCTGAGAGGCCACATGCCTAGTTAAAGGTTCCTTTATAGAAAAAAAGGGAGTATGAATACTGGGGGACACCTAGCAGCCTGTACCTTGCCAGAACTGAGACACATGCCCCAGGCCCCATCAATACAGGTCAGGGAAATTATCTCAAACCAATGGTTCTCAAAGTTGGGCATGCATCAGAATCACCTGGGCTGCCTGTCAATGGGATTGCTGGTCCTACTCACACAGTGGTTGATTCAGTTGGTCTGAGGTGAGGCCTGCATTTCTAATAAGTTCCCTAGTGCTGCTGGTCTGAGGACCACACTTTTAAAACCGCTGCTGTCCTAGGCCAATCATGATTTGCCTCCTGGGGCCAGGGTGGAGTTACATTCCCTGAGCACTTTGGAAGGGTACTCCTAGGCAACTGGGGCTCTGCTTGCATGAAAGAATGGTGGGGAAAGCTGATGGGTGGCAGTTAGGAAATTCTAACAGAAAGAGGGAGAGAGGTGGTTTGGAGAGGCCATGTAGGCCAAGTGGGGTAATGCTGGAGATGGGCCCACTTTACAAAAAGTCAGAGTCAGGCATAAGTGTTTGACCTTTATCCTGAAGGCACCAAGGAGCTGTAGCTGTAGAAGGTTCTAACACAAAGAAATTCCATGATCAGATTTGCAGAGGATGCCTTGAATCCTCAATGAGAAGTCCTCAGACTCCCTCCTACTAGAATCCCCTGGAGAACTTGTTAAATGTAGATTCCTAGGCGTATTTGATCCACCACCACCCCCCCACCCCCCACCCCCTGCCCCTGCTACAGAGATGGAAATCTGTGTTTAAAACATGCCCCCTCGGCTTGGTGCCTGCGGCTCGACGGGCTAAGGCGCTAGCCGCGTACACCTGAGCTGGCAGGTTCGAATCCAGCCCGGGCCGCCAAACAACAATGACGGCTGCAACCAAAAAAAATGGCGGGGCATTGTGGCGGGTACCTGTAGTCCCAGCTACTTGGGAGGTGAAGGCAAGAGATTCGCTTGAGCCCGAGAATTGGAGGTTGCTGTGAGCTGGGACGCCACAGCACTCTATCCAGGGTGACAGCTTGAGGCTCTGTCTCAAAAAAAAAAAAAAAAAAAATGCCCCCTCTTTCCTAAGTGCTTCTGATGCACTTTGAAATTTGAGAACCACTGGATTAGAGAGTGGATACTTTGGAGGCGGGGACTCTTAGAGGCAGTACCCTCTAGGTCTAGAATGTAAGCTCCTTGAGGGCAGGCACCATGCCTGTTGGATATGTTTGCTATGCCTACAACTTCACCTCCCACATAGTATGCAATTAATATTTGTTGTTAGTGGAGTTAGGAACTTTAGTTTGGGTGATGATTTTGTCATAGGTCCATTCTGTGACCTCTGACAAGTATGGCCCCAACCCTCATCTCTCTCTCTCTCTCTTTTTTTTCCTTATCTGTAAAACGAGTTTTGAGATAATTCCTAGCAATTTTGGCTCTAGGATTCTTGTTGATAGATTGAGACACTATCAAATCAACAGGACATTACATTCATTACAATTCTGTAATGTCCGGCTCTTTCCCAGGCAGAAGCCTTTCTCTTTTAAAGGAGCCATAGAGATTGTGGCAAGTGGTACCTTTCCTATCCCTCCTTCTTTGTCTCTTTTCCCTGGACCAGGACAACCAAAACAATAGGACACAAGCAGCACATACTGAAATGACTTTTAATATCTCATGTTGCAGCAAAATTAAAAATATACAAAAAGTTTGTGGTGTACAAAAGAGTCTCAGTACAGAAACCCCCAGCTTGAAGCCCACTCCCCATCCTAGGGGAAGCGCAGAGGGGCAAGTGGGGATTGGGGGACTGGGGATGGCACAGATGTAGTAAATTCCAGAGGGTGGGGCCAGGGATAGGAAACAGAAGTGGATGGGATTAGGGAGGAGAGAGACAACACGGAAGGAAGAATCCCTTGGAATTGTGCTGACAGAGGAAATCAGCCCCTCAGGCATGGCTAGTGATTCCTGGGGTCAGGGAGAAAGAGTGGAGTGGGGGATCAGGGCCAGGGGTGTTTTGGTGGTACCCCCAAAGGTACTGGGTTCTGGTCCCACCCCACCGCCAACTTGCTATGTAACCTTGGGCTGGCCACCTCCCATCTCTGGGCCTCCCCTTTCAGTAAAATAGATATTAGATGACTAAACCACTGATTCTCAACATGGGGTCCCAGACCTTGAGGGTCCATGAAGGTGGAAAGGGGCACCCATGAGTGCTTTTGAGAATTCTGCATTAAGCAATACAGTAGATGACAAACATTCCCCCACCCTCAAGCCCTGGAAGCTAACTTGAAGCCTCAGCAGCATTTATCTGCGATCAGAAGCTCAGCTTGAGTTAATTTAATGTGGGAAAATGAACTCTTCTTTAAGAAATGAGACTTGTTTGGGAGAAAAATTCCCCAAACCATAGGGTCCTCAGGGAAGAAAATAATAAGAGATGGCTCTGGGAATCATTCCAATTTCTTCCAGCTATTTCGTGACTGACTCAGAAAACTAGTGGGGTTGGGGACTGTGTTTCTAAGAGGCCCCTCCAAATTTGGTGGTTTAGCCCAAAGGGAATGGGCAGGAGAGTCATAGTAGGTCTGGTGGGACTGGGGATTTGGATGAGAAGGAGATGGAGGCATATCCTTTTCCCACCTAGTACCTTTCTTACCCGTTCTTTGTCCCAGGGTACCCTCCACTCTGAGATTATTGCAGGTGCCCCTGGACCCCCACCCTTTCAGCCTGGCCTGGGGGTGCTCTTACAGCAATTGTGCATAGAATAAAGGCCAGAGTTGCTGAGGAGAGGGCAGCCCACTCGTGAGAAGGGAAGGGTGCAAGAAGCCAAGCACAAGGGGTGACCCCTCTGTCCCCTGGGGAGTTCACCCAGGGAGTTCAGGAACCAGGCCATGCCTGGACTGTACCTTCCTCTCCACTCCTGCAATTTCCTGCTGCACGGTTCTTCCTCCCCACGCCTCTACCCCTAGCAACCAAGAACCCAGGAAGGTCCTAGCACCCAACCAGGGTGGCACATTGCAATCCCTTTCTCCCCAATTTGAGGTCCCAGAAGCCTCTCTGGTTGTGAAGGGGGACTCAGGCCCATCCCCGCTGCTGCCCATGTGGTGTGGCACTCACTGAGTCCCTTCCATCAAGACAGCACAAAGCACTTTAATATAGAAATGACAACCCCTACCCCCACCCCCACCGGCCCTACCCCAGCTCAGAATGGGAGGGAGACAGGTAACAAAGGTGTCAGGGGCCAGCACAAGATGGAGCATTTGGGTCCTGGCTTTCAGCCTCATCCCGTACCTGGCTCTCACCCAGGGCAGGTTCTCCCTAACCCACGGCCCCTAGCTGAAGAACTCCAGCCCCTAAAACCCTAGAGTGGGGAGGACGGTGTAGCCCTTGTCAGATGATGGTTCCCAAACCAGGGACCCTGTGGACGCCTAGATTTCCCTGCCTTTTCAGCTGAGAGGGCAGTGGAGTCAGTGCTCAGATGGCCAGGTTGTAGGGATTGAGGGGTAGACCAGCAGTCTTAGAAGGAGCCAGGGCTTCCATCCCTGACTTCCCCAGAGGGGTTTCCAGATTCAGTAGGACTCTCCAGAACCTTCTCAACATTTTAAACCAGACATCTTAAATTGGTGGCCTGTAGGCCAAATATGAGTGTTTAGTTTAGCCAGCAAAGCATTTTCCCAAAATTTGAATTTTTGTGTCTATAGGCAGGGCACATACTCTCCCGTTTGCCAGAATCCCCACTGCTCTCTATTGCCTGGTACCTCCACTTTTCTTATTTTCATTATCTTGAGGCATTTGAGTTTGCGATCCATGCACCCCTTGCCCTCGAAATCTTTCCCCTCACTGCTATCTGAGGCTTCTAGGAAACTTTAGTATTTAGAAGGAGATTGGGCTGCCAGGCAAGGCCTTCCCTGGATATTCCCAGTCTTCCCTGGCCCTTTTCTAGAGATCTTGATGTCCCTTAGGCCTCACCTTCCTTGCTTTTCCCAACTCTCATGGGTGACACCCCTCTGTGGTACACAGGTGTAGGTGGCTGGGGGTAAGGCAGATTTGGGGGAGACACAAGGATCAGCAGATGAGGGGAGGGGGCAAGCAAGCCCCCTGCTGGGGAGGGGTGGAGGTCTGCACTGTTTAGCTGGGGTGACAGTTACAAGGCACATGGTACTTCAGTGCGTGGAGGTGCCATGAGGGGTGTATGGTGCTTGGAGAGGTTTGAGGAGCACAGTCAGTAGCCTGGGGTGCAGAGTGGTCAGTTCCAGGGTGAGAGCTCAGGAAAACAGAGACAGAAGTCTGCTTTAGACATGAGGACACTGGTTTCCTGGGGTTAGAATCACTGAGGACAGGGCCTGCCATGTTTGGTACTCCCACATCCTGTTCTCTTCTGTTCCTGGCAAAATTAAGATGTACCCGACCACTTCTTATCCCCAGGAAAATCCTGTCACCAACTTCCTGTATGATCTTGAGCAAGTCCATAGCCCTCTCTGGGTCTCACTTTCTCCTGTATCATGGATATGGGGGGCAAGTGGCTTAGGGAACCATCAGGGACACTCTGGGCAATAAGAGTCCTGTAGGGATTCTGGGAAGGACTGAGAATCCAGACTGGAGTTGAGGACAAGGATGAGGGGGCTGAGGACTCAGGGGTCCTATGCTGGCAGGGAGGAGAAAGACTGGCTGAGGTAGCTTATGTCAGAGAAAGGAAAAGAAAACAACTGCTTGAATGGATGGGCCCTCTGTCATCTGGCTCCTCTGTCCCAGTGAAACAAAGGGACTGAACAGCAGAGAGAGGGTCCTAGGTCTGGGAGGGATGGAGTGCCGAGCTTCTGGTAGGGGAGTCCTTAAGTGGGTAAGACTTTCCTGAGGGTGAGAAACAGGAGAAGGTACCTGCAGGCTTCCCCTTGGGCTCTTGGACTGTGGCCATTTCTAGTGCTCAGATGTCCCTGCAGGCAGAGGCCCTGAGGGAAGGTTGCAGTGAGAAGGTAGGGGGTGGGGTGGGCTGTGGCTTCCCTGCAAGCCTCAGGCCATGCCAAGCACAGCCAGTTCATTCCTGCTCCTGGGTTCTTTGGGCATCTCTGGGAGCTATTAAGGACTCCCAGGTTCCAGCTAGGATATTTTGTACCTTTTTTGTCTAGGATGCTGGAACAGCCAGATAGGCCATTCTAGGACCCTGAGGAGTAAAATAACTTGCCAAGGGTGACCCTCACTCCACCTCCCTGGGCCTCAGTTTCCTCATCTGTTAGATGGGTTAATAACAACTCTCTTGTAGGGATGTTTCGAGCAGGGGAGAGTATAAGAGAAACAACATGGGGTGAAAATTCCTAGTACAAAGTTGGCCCTGGAGAAACAGTCAGCAGGGTCTGGTTCATATCCTCAAAGCTCCTGTCACACAAAGGCTTTGGCCTGTGTGTATCTGGCCATGGAATTCAGCCAAATTTGGGCAGAGGATAAGGGAGATGGATGAACCCACCAAAGCTGGCTTGGGTCAGCCTTGGGCTTCTCCCACCACCCATCACTCTTGAGGCCTGGTTCCTGAGGCTCCTTAGGGATCAGGGAAGTAGAAGAAAGAAGGAAAAGCATTCTTCATATGTTGGCAACAGGGATGCACACACCATCTTGGCCTGTGTGCCAGGTTGGGGGATGACTTGTATCACAAGGGTGATGTGTGCTTGTTTGTGTATGTGTGTGTAGTCCTACCCTCTCTGCCTTTGGGCTCATCCTACACCTTGAGTGTGGCCCTCTTCCTGCATCATCAGCAAATTCACCACTACCCATCACCTTTTGATGGGACAGCCCAGAGTCTGAGAACTTGTGGGAGCAGCTGTTTCTCTGGGTCTCAGTTTCCTATTTCTGACCAAGAGAGGCTGAACCAGGAAGGGCTAAGCACTCTCTAATTTGCATAGTCTAGGATTCTCATGGCCCATCTCACCCCAGCCCAGGCCTGCATGTGTCCTTAACATGCCCTGCTGTCCCCTCCTAGCGAATGCACCTTAGTTGGCTTGGGGGGAGCATGGAGGAGGCTCCAAGCTCAGCCTAGAAACTCTGTCCCCTTACCCCATGGAATTGCCATCTTCCCCACTCCCATGCAGGACTGGCTGTCAAGGGCAGGGGGAGGAGCTCTGGGTGAGTGGTCCGATGGACACCCCAGGAAGTTTGGGCCATGGGAATGGACCACAGGTCCTGGGGAGTTGTCAGATCTGAGACAAAACAAGTCAGTTTCCCAGATGCCGCCCCAGGGAGCCCCATCTGCAAGGTGGCTGAGAGCCAGGATTCATGTCATGTCCCCAGAGCTTTGCTTTTTTTTTTTTCTAGCTAGGAACCAGTTGGCAGCTAAAATGTCTCGGGGGTTCTGTGGACAATTTTGTTTTAGAAAGAAGGCTATGGAGCAAGATGGACAAGGGCCTAGAGCTCCCATAAGCTCCAGAAGTCTAGAATTGGAGCACCTATTCCTAGAATACTCCACTCACACTGGGTTCTAGAGCCCCTCCTACCCCATGACTATGGCGGGAGGTAGCATTTCCCACAGCACAGCAGCAGGGCTCTGTGTCCTCACCCTTCTTAACAGAATGTAGATCAGAGCCACTCCCTAGGACATTTTAGCAGCTAAGTGTTCTAGAACTTAATCTAAAACCAAGCATGTCTCTAGAACACTTCCTCTGCTAAATGTGCTAGGACCTTATGCATACTTGAGCCCAGGCAGAGATCTTACTAGACATTTTATCTGCTGTGTTCAAGACCTTTATCTAGAAGAAATATTCCAGAAGCTCATCTAGAACAAGGAATGGCTCCTTGAAACATTTCACCAGAGGTGTCTGGAACTTCATCCATAACACAGCCCATGACAAAGGGGGACTCCTGAGGAGCTCCATGTCCAGATTCTCCATGCTCTGGATGACAGGGTCTCCTCTCCCAAGTCTTTCACTCATTCTTGCTCTGCTAGGCTAGACCCTGGGGCTCTTTCTTCTGTCAACACCCAACACTGCCAGCCCCCACCCCAACACCCCATCCCACCCCAACTCACTGCAACTCTACTCTTGCCCAGGCTCCAGGCCTCAGACCTGGCAGGCACTGTGCTATCCCTGCCCACAGACACCCCATCCAACCCTACCCGACACCTTCCACGGCCTCTGCCATACTTCTCAGAGATTTCCTCCCACCACTGCTCACAGCCCCCTGAGGAGCACAAGGCTTAGGTCACAGACCCCAGACAGTGCCCTTTCTCTGGCAGGTCCAGCAGAGGTGACATTTGGGTAACACCAGGCAGGGGAGAGGACAGGGGGCCCCATGAAAGCAGGACAGCTCATGAGGAGTGTAGCACCAGTTGGTTCCCTTGGCCCTGGTTCAGGGGACTCTAGGGAATGGGCCACAGGCCTGAAAATGGGACCTAGGGCTGGGGCCTCCAAAAGACTGCCCCTCCCCTGCAAGAACACAATGGCAGGGCCAATTTACCCTTGGACCAATACATCCACTCCCCCATAGCCTGGTGGCCCTGATATTCTGGGCTCACCACTGTGGCTGATGTAGAGTCAGCCAAGTCTGTCCCTTTTTGTGGGGGGGAGACCATAGCCTACACTGTGGTCTCATACTCCAGCAGCTCCTGGGAGGTCCCCACACTCCGGTACTGCAACCGGGGAGTGGCAGGCGAGGAGTACTCCAGAGCCAGAATGGTCTTCCGGAGCCGGCGGTCAATAAAATGAGCATCCCATGCTGGGTACTTCTTCCGAGGCAAGTCAATCCGAATAACAGGCCCCTCTGTCCGTAAGGTGCGGGCCACTGGTGTGGGGGGCAAGCCAGGCCGCACCTGGAAGACAGGTGGCGTGGGGGTTCCTGCTCTCTCACCCCCTATTGAGGCCCCATCTCGCTCAGTGCCTGTAGTCCTCGGCAGAGACCTTGGGGGACTTGTGACAGCATCAAATGGTGGGCCACAGGACCCTGGGGACTCCGGGAAGATGCAGCCAGGTGCTTGGGGACCCAGCATGGGCCCGTTGGGGTGCAGGAGGCAGTAGTAGACACACATGAAAAATATGCCCAGTGCAAAGCTGGAGGCCACCACGCAGACCAGGATGAGCGAGTGGAAGTCGGTTGAGAAGTTGCGGCTGGAGTACCAGAAGCCGGTCAGAGCAGCATTCTCTAGCAGGACTATGCAATAGTAGAGGGCCATGCGGCGGCGGCTGCGGCCCTCCTTGACGTTGAACCAGCAGAAGATGTAAATGATGCCCACCACCATGTTGTAGATGATCTCCTCCCACTTGGACATGCAGAAGTCCGTCTCCCCTTGGATGACCCAGAAGGTCATGACGCACCAATGGGCCACAATGAAGATGCCAAAGTAGAGCTTGTAGACGCTGGCGAAGAGAGCGAAGGCCAGACTGCGGGCAGCAATGGTGAACAGGTGCCACAGCACCTGGGCCACTGCACCTTTGTAGGACAGTGGCCGCTTGTCATCCCTCGAGTCCCGCAGCACCTTCTGGTAGGAGGCCAACGTCCAGGCCAGGGACACAAGGGAGGCAGAGGTGGACAGGGCTGTGGAGACAGGGCAGGGCCAGGGTGGGCTGGGTTAGGGGTGGGTTTGGGTTGGAGTCTGGGGAGAGGGGGAGGGTTCTGGGTCAGGAGCTGGGTTTGAGGTGTGAGGGGAGACTGTGGATCAGCAGGACTGTGGGGAAGGTCTGGGTGGGGGTTGTCCAAGAGCAATGATGAAGTGCCACGTGGGACTGGGTGTTTTTGCGGGGTGGGAGCATAAAGGGAGATGGGAGACAGGTGATTTGGTCTCCATAAAGGTCAAGTATAGGACCCCATGGAGCTGTTAAGGTTCAGAGATTTTTGGTGGAAGGGTAGGAAATCAGGGTCCAGGACTCCGGGTGTGGGAGAGGAGGTGAAGAGAGGGTCACAGGGCATGGAGGAGCCAGGAGGGGACCATTAGAAGATGTGGGCCCCCAGGATGAGGTGGGGTGGAGAGAAGAGACCCAAAGTGAGAAGAGCTGTGACTGGGACCCAGTATTCAGGGCAAGGAGACTGAGAATGGGTTGGGCAGGTCTGGGTGGGAAAAGCATAGGGTGCTTCAGGAAGACTGGATATTGAGGGGTGGGGGGTTGGCCCATCTGTCTGTTATAGAAGGACCCCCAGAGAAGGAGTAGAATGATGGGCAGGTTCTCTGGAAATTGGTGGAGACAGGGCAGGTCTGTGAGGCAGGGAGGTCCCCAAGAGATGGAGGCTGGTCTCAGGACAGAATGGGGAGGGCAGGGGATTGCCCAGAGGTTCTAAGTGGTGTTGATGAGGTGAAGGGCCTCTCTAGACTTGGCCCAAGTAGGGTCAGGTTGGCGCTGTCAATGGGAAGGAAGGAGGACAAGAGGAGTGCCCGGGGGACCAAAGGAGCAGTGAGGGGTGGACAGCCAGTCCGTCCTCACTCTGCGGGTAAGTGGGCCATGACAGGGGACACAGGTCTGGGGTCTCGAAAGGCCTGGAGGGTGGTAAGGGCCAAAGGGCGAGCCTTCTAAAACCTGACTGGGTAGGCCGTGAGGTGGGCAGTGCACAGGGCACCCCCAGGGCGCGTGGAGCGGGGAGAAAAGGCAGGGGGCTGCTGGCAGGGCAAAGAGGGGCCGCGCGGGGCTCACCGGGCAGCAGGTCGGGCGCGCCGCCGCGGTGCACCAGCAGGCTGAGCTGCAGCACGAGCTGCGGCGCGCTGCGCAGGAAGGTCTCCAGGAGGCGCAGCATGCTCACGTCGGCGCTCTCGAACAGCATCCGCCAGTAGAAGTGGCGCCGCAGCCGCTCCCCGCGCCAGCGGCTCTGCAGCCCCAGGTACAGGGCGCGCAGGTACCTGCGGGAGCGGGAGGGACGCGGTGCTCAGCCCCCGCGCCTCGGTCCACTGGCCCGTCCCACCCGTCCGGAGCCACCTAGCAGGCGCAGGGGGCAAGTCATTCTACCCTGCGTCTGTTTCAAAGGACCGTATTGGAAGGATCACCTCCTGGAACTGTTGTCCAGGGGCACTGAATGGGCTCATTAGTTTAAGGTACTGGCACAAAGAAAGCCTTTAAAGTAGCGCTATCATTATTCCTATAACCGGTTGGGGGCCTGCTTTCTTCCAGGGTTATTGACACCTGAGAGTGCTGCGAACTTACACCAGCCCTATTATCATCCCCCACTTTATAGAAGAGCAAACTGAGACCCAGAGAGGTATGTCTTTTGTCCAAGGTCACACAGCCAGGAACCGGGATTCAAACCCAATCAGTCTGGTCTCAGGGCCCACACTTTAACCATTAGGCACACTGCCTCATAGGTGTACTGTAAGCCATGGAAAGTTTTGCTCACATAGATTCCTTAAGGGACAGTCCCTTGTGTCTGGTGACAGCCTGAGTTCAGTCGTCATCAGCAGCTTCCTGGCCTGGTCCCCACCCTCACCTCTGAGTGTCCAGATCTCACCACAGGGTGCAAGGAAGTTGCTCACAGACACTTTCTCTTGGTACATGAGACTTTGCTGCTTCCTCTCGTAACACGGCTCTAAACAGACTTTGTGACTCTTTCTGGCTACTCAGCACAGATCTCTCCAGAGCTCTCAATGTCTCTCTCATCACTGAGCTTTTTTTTGTACATTCTGTTCCCTCTGTCTTGTATACCCCGCCCTGTCCCCTAACCCTGCCCCAGCCCCAAACCTGGATGACTCTTGCTCTTCTTTTCTTTTCTTTCTTTCTTTCTTCTTCTTCTTTTTTTTTTTTTTTTGACAAAGTGCCATGGCATCACAGTTCACAGCAACCTCAAACTCTTGGGCTTAAGTGATTCTCTTGCCTCAGCCTCCCAAGTAGCTGGGACTACAGGCACCAGCCACAACACCTGGCTATTTTTTGTTGTAGTTGTCATTGTTGTTTGGCAGGCCCCCGGCTGGGTTCAAACCTGCCACACTCAGTGTATGTGGCTGGTACCGTGCCAAGCCAAGACTCAGCTTTTCAACATGATTTCCTCCAGAAAGCTTTTGCTGACCACTCTCCATGGGGTAGGGCCTCTCCCAGGCTTTCCTCTAACCTAGCACTTGTCATAACTGCCTGATTATGCGTGCGTCTTCCCCCACCTGTGAGCACCCCGAGAATGACTAGGTTGGCTGGCTAACTGCTCTATCTTCAGTTCTTACACAAAGTAAGTGCTCAATCCATGTGCACTGAATGAATGAAGGTGTGCATGATTTCAGATTTGCTGACCTGAATGAACTCAGCTAACCCTACAAGAGGTGTGGAAGGGGCTCTGAAGTCCTGAATTCAGTTCCTGATTTTGCTTGTAATTTGCTGTATGATCTTGACCAAGACCCTCCCTGACCCCACTTAATCCCTCCCAAAATTGCTGTGAGGATTACATGGATGAAAAGAAGTGCAGTGCTCATGCAGGATATGAAGGGACCTGTCCACACAGATGTCTCAGAACCCCCATAGAGAGCTCCTCCAAAAGTGGCTTCCCTAGGAAACCAGGGGGGACAATCCCAACACAGATTCCATGACCCTACTGCCTGAATCTGAAATTGGAGACTCAGGCATTTAGGCGTCTACTTCCAGATGTGAAGTGTTGGCATTTCCAGGATGTTATTTGGGAACCGGGGGACCAACTCTATTCACTGTGTGCCATCAGCCCAAGGGAGGAATCGTGGTGCTCCCTGGAATCTGGGACCAGCTGATACTGAGAGTTTCCCCAAATAAGTATCCTGGTCTTAGCAGCTGTGTGGCTTCTCTGGGCCTCAGTTTCTTCATATGCCAATGAAAGGGATAGACTTGGTGACTCTGGGGATCCTTTCAGAGCTAATATTCTTGGATCTAGACACCCCTCAAAATGTGGGCAGGAGCATCCCATTTAGGGCCCTCCTCCTCATCTCTGGGTCATTCTGGCACCAATTGATGGTGCGTATAGACACATTCTCAATATGATACATTACAGGATGGGTACCCAGGGTGGGAAGGGGGGCAGTTCCCTCAGAGGCTGACTTGGGAAATCAAAGGCTCCTCAGTCCAACTATCCTATGCCATGCTGGAATTCCTTTGGCAGTTTCCAGCCTGGTGCTTCTACATCTACTGCTCCTGTGCTCCCTGAGATAGGACGCCCCTGCCTCCGGAGGCAGGGTCCTTGGCTTCTGAGCAGCTCCAGAGCTGGACTGTGTTTCTTCTGATGAGCAAAAACTTGTCTCCCTGTATCTTCCATTACTTGGGCCCCTGCTACCTGACATAAAAGGGTCCCTGAAGCCACAATTATTCATTCATGGAGCAGGTGTATTTTGACCACCTGCTCTGTGCCAGGTTTTGTGCCCTTGTGTATTTTGCAGTTCCATGGGAGAAAAATAAGGTTTGAGGTGAAATAGGTGCTGCAAGATGCTTTGGAACCCAGAGAAAAGAAGGGTAATTTTGCCTGGGGGAAAAAGGGGTCGGAGGACTTTGTGAAGGAAGAAGCCTTTGATCTCAGTTTTAAAGCATGGATGCAGATAGGTGGAGGGCATTCCAGGTGGAAGAAGCAGTTGATGCAAAGGCACAGTGGCTTGAGAGAACATGGCCTTTTAGATGAATGGCCAGTGGTTTTTCAGGCCTGGATATGGGGGTTTTAATGGGCAAGGGGCATAAACAGATGAGAATTGCGAAGGACACCAAATTCTGGACTGAAGAGTTGAGATTTTATTCTAAATCTGAATTCCATCCCAGAATCAGGGGTGATGTGATCAGCTCAGTAGCTTAGAAAGCATGCTCTGGAGGCTGGTTTGGAGGAAAGCCAGGAGAGGATGGGGTTTGGTCCAGGCCTGCATGACAGGGCTGAGCTAAGGCAGGGAATAGAGAAGGGTCAGAGAGCAGATCTGGAGGTGGCCAGAGGTAAGGGGATAGGGGAGAGACCAGGATGGCCCCAGAGCTTCTGAGGGACCTAGAACACAGGCCACCTTTCCCAGCTTTCCTCTCCCCTTCACCCTACTTCCTTCCCGTTCCCTCAGCTCTGGCTTTGAATAGGAAGGAGAGACCAGCTGGTCCAAAGAGAAGGGGCCTGGGGAGTTGGGGGAGGGTGACACCCTGGAAGTTTCTCTCAGGCTGGAAGACCATCTGTTTCCGGGCCCGGGTCAGCATGAGGGAGGCCCCAGTCCCTGGCCAGCATCCATCAGCACCTGACAGGCGGCCTGCCCACCTCCCCGCCCACTCCTGCCCCTTCTTCTGCCAGCTCCCAGCCAACCCTAGACAAAGGGCTCATGCAGCCCAGGGCCCTGTGAGCAGGAGCAGCAATGGAGAAGGGAAGGGGGAGGCCTTTGAGTCCTAGGAATGTGGGGTCAGTGGGGAGTGTGGAAAGACCACACTGCAATCTGGGGATGAAAGGCTTGGGTTTTGCCTCACTCTGTCCCTTTTGGCAACCGGACCAAAACTGTGGCTGTTCTTTCCAGCCAGCATGAATGCTCGCTGCCAAAGGCCTGTGAGATTTTCATGCGCCTAGGAAAATGTTTGAAGCCTGAAAAAAAAAAATTGGCTCCAAACATAGCGAAAAACTACAGAATCAAAATTAATAAATGTTTAATTAAATGTCTGCAAAACAGAACATGATGTCAGCCAGTCAACTGCAATTTGGCTTTTATCTGGTTATATATAATTTACATTTGATGTTTGATGTGGTTGCATTTTAATATGTTTGATAGATATGGGGCCCACAAAAGTCTTAAACCAGTCCTCCTCAGGACACGCATCCTAATTTTCCTGGCCCTCAGTTTCCCCTTCTCTAAAGTGGGGTTGGCATTTGCCATCTGCCTACATCATAGCCACTGGGGTAAGGATCAGAAAGATGAGATGGCTGGGTTTGGGGGTTTGCTTCTTAGCTAGCCCTGACCTGGACTTGCTGTGTGGTCTTGGGTAGTTTCTCTGCTTCTCTGAGCCTGATTTTTCTCCTTATTGTTGGTATTAAATGAGACAATGGATCTTAGAATGATCTATAAACTGCAGAGGGATGTGCTCATGGAAGTGGGCACATACACTGGGCAGAGGACTCTGGTTCCTCTTGACCACTGAACAACCTCTCTTGAAACCTCCTCCAGGAAACCCATCCTATCCCATATCCCACACTATTTGAAAGGAAGTTGAGAGAAGCTGCTAGTCTTCACTCAAGAGGATACTGCCTCTTGGGAATCTGAGTTGGGATGGTTGTATATCTCCTCTTCCTCCAAAATGCACCCCCAGGCTATCCATGTCCACTACCACTAGCTGGTGCAGGCCACAGTATTCTCCTGCCTAGTGGCCATGTCAGCCTTCTGTATGGGCTGCCTGCACCCACAGCTACTTCCTACAGTCCACTCTCCACATGGCAACCAGCAGGGTGTTTCTAAAACCTGTCAGATCATGTCATTTTCCTTCGCAAAACCTTCCTGGGGCCTCCCATCACTCTTGGAATAAAACCCAAGCTTCTCCCCTTGGCTCACAGGTCCGAAACCATCTGGCCCTCTCTGTTTCTCTCACCTTATCTCAAACCACTGTCCCTTTTGTCCCCAACACTCCAGATGCACTGACTCGGGACCTTTGCACTTGCTACTTGTTCTGCCTGGAACATCCCTTTGCCAGATCCCCCTGCAGTTGGCTCCTCATCAGCTCACATGTCACCTTCTTAGAAAGGCCTCCCACGCCACCCAGGCTGTGTTGGCAGCTTTGCCCTTGCCAAATCACTCTAGTCTACCATACCATCCTATCTTACCTTCTTAACATGCATGATAAAATAACCTTATTTCTTTATTTATATATTTCTTTCCTTTATTTCTGCTTTTTCTTCTACTTCTTTTTTTTTTTTTTTTGAGACATTCTTACTTTGTTCCTCTAGGCCTGAGTGCTGTGGTATCAGCCTAGCTCACAGCAAGCTCAAACTCCTGAGTTTCAGTGATTCTCCTGCCTCAGTCTCTTGAGAAGCTGGGACTACGGGTGCCTGCCACAATGGCTATTTTTAGAGATGGGGTCTCTCTCTTGCTCAGGCTGGTCTCAAACTCCTGAGCTCAAGTGATCTTCTCACCTTGTCTTTCTAGAGTGCTGAGATTACAGGTGTGAGCCACCTCTCCCGGGTGATTTATTTATATATATTTATTTTCTGTTCTACCACTGTGGATCCATGAAGGCAGATACCTTGTCTGTGTTGGTTACCACTGTGACCCCAGCATCACTGCATGTAGTAGGCACTCACTAAATATTGTTGAACAAATAAATGTGAGTCTATGTGTGTGTCTCCTTCCTGAACTTGGAGGGCCCTGGGTTTCTGTGCCTCATTTTATGAAGAGCCAGGATACCTTATAGGCTCCTCCTGCCTATGCTGACTCATTTCTGTCCTTTCTTCTCCAGAAAGCCTTCCCTGAGGCCCCTCCAGTATAGCCAGGCCTCCCCCTTTCTAGCAACTTTGAGACTTAAACTGCCCGAGGCCTGGTGTGAGCCATTAACCTCACAGGCAGCTTCTGCTAAATCCACTTTATAGAGTAGTAGACATGCACTGAGTCTATTTTGAATCCAACTTACTGATTCCCAGTCATGTGCTTTAAGAAAAAGCTTGTCCAGGAAGAAACTGGAAGAGGAGATAAGTGTGCACTGTTGGGGTGGGGTTGGGAGCAAAAAAGCCAAGCCTAGAGAGGAGGAGAGAAGCTAGCAGGGTGTGAAATCCTTCTGCTCAAGGATCCAAGAGCTATCTTTTCTGGACCCAATGCCTGCTCCACAAGCAGGTAACAGAGTGAAGAAATGAATGGAAATTCATTTCCTTCTCCCTAGGCCTGGTTTCCTCTTGTGACCCGGGAACTCCCAGGATTCTTCAGGGTTCAGAGTCTCCTCTCTAAGAAGACGAAGGAGGAGAGGAGGCTGAGAGGATCCTATGTTCCTGAAAAGCCAGGAAGCTTCTGGGCCAAGCATCTGGGTCACCCTGTCTTTCTCCTGTTCTTTGTTCCTGAGTCACCCCAAGTCTCTGGTTCTAGGTCAGGGTTTCTGGCCTGGGCTTCATTCCATTCAGTCAAACTTTGGCTGGAGCCTGACCCATCACTTTGTCTGACCTCAGATCCTGGGTCACTGTCTCTGTCTGTCTGTGGCTCAGATCAGCCTGTCTGTCATGTCTGTCCCTTGAATACACGGTCAGGCATATTTATCTGTTCCTCCATTACTGTCAGTCAGTCTAACCCTTGGTCCTGGGGTCAGTCCACCTGTCTGTCCCTTGGACTACATGTCATATTGTCTCTCAGATACTATGTCTGCCTGTTAATCTGATCCTATGATCCTAGGTCAGCCTGCCTGTCTGCCCTGAGAGGCCAGAAACTTCAGTGTGTCTGTCCCCATGGATATTGGGTCTGCTTTTCTGCCCATCTTTCTGTCTGTGTCTTAGGTAACAGGTGTGCTTGGTGATCTGTTTGTCTGTATCTTTTAGTCCCTTGGCCGCTTGGTTCATCTGGACTGCTGCTCAGCTCGTGGTTTAGCGTGACTACCAGTTTCTCGGCCGTCCTCCCCTGCCGGCTCCCCCTCTCCCTGACTCTGGGTCTCTCTCTGTCTGTCTGCGTCTCTCACATCCTCAGCTCCTCCATCTGTCGGTCTCAGCATTTCCGAGTGTGTGTTCTCGCCCCTCCCCACTCCCCCTCACAGCTCTGGGCCAAAAACACAGCAGCTTCCAGTGGCTGCCTCCTCCCTCCCCATCCGGAACTGCCCTCCATGGTTGGCTAGCTCTCTGATCGCCAAGGTGGGCCTGGCCCTGCAGACTCCTGCAGAGTGATCGGGGCAGGGCAGGGAGACAGATGAGAGAGGCAGGAGAGGTAGGCTGATGGGAAGGAACAGGGCACCCCTGCCAGCTGAGCCCATTGCATCTGTAGGTCTACAGGGGATGGCATGGAGGGTTAATAATAATGACAACGGCTCACATTTACTGAATGTCAACCACAAGACAGGCTGGGCCGAGCCTTTTTATACATGTGCAGATTAGTGTGTCCATAACCTCATAACAAATCTTTGAAGTGGGTACCACTCTTACCATCATTTTATGGATGAGGAAATTGAGACCCAGAAAGAGACTGGGACTGGTCCGAAGTAACACAGCAAGTTAGCGCCAGATTCAGGATTCGGTCCTAGCACTCCATAGCCTCCTGAGCCAGAGCAGGGATGGAGAGCTCAACGAGTCCCTATTCTGTCTCCTTGGTGCCTCAGCTGCCTACCTCCCTGGTGTGCCATACAGCTGCCCAGGAGGACTCTGCTAGGATCCTGGATGGACCTAAAAGCTTCACTTGGGATTATGCGGCTTTAGAGAAAAGTAGAGGATGGGTGATGATAGTAACTGGAGAGTCAAGAGACCCAGGCGATTCCTAGAAAATCCAGCTCCTCTGTAGGCCTCAGTCTCCTCTACAAAATGGGCCTCAATAACCGATTCTTGTACACCATGGAATTTCCCTCTGTGCCCCCCACCAGACTCTGATAAGATTCAGGCCCCACAGCTGTGTTCTGAACCCAAGTGCTTCTCTCCACTGTGTCACCACTCTGAGCCAAGTTCCACACCTTGGCAGCCTCCTCCAGGCCCCTTGCTCCCATCTTTTTCCTGTTAGAGCTCGTTCTCTACAAGCAGACAGGGAGCTTATAAACTCATAGGTCAGGTCAGGGCCCTCCCCAGTACTCTAAAGAATAAAATCCTTACCATGACCTCTGAGATCCAGTAGAACCCAGCCTATGTCCCCCTCCAGGACCCTCTCCCTCCACGGTCCCCCAACACTCTCCAGCTGCACCCTAGCAGGCCTCTGTCTAGGAAGGCCCTGACTAATGCCGGCCAAATGCTCACTCTTCCCATCTCAGCTCCATGTCACCCCCTCAGGGGCCTTGCCAGACCAAATCACTTCTGTCTACCCTACCCCTCTGGTAGCTTTCTGCCATGTTACCCTGTTTTTTTTCTTAACAACACATATCACAACCTGAAACCATCCGATTTACTCACTTACATATTTATTGTCTGTCTCCGCCCATTGGACTGTAAGTGCCATGAAAGTGGGGACCACATCTACCTTGTTTGCTCCCTGACACGTCCCCAGTGCCTAACACATCATTAATGATCAATGCATATTTGTTTTTTGAGTGAGTGAATGAAGAAAGTGAATATACTTTATAAAGTCTGCTTTATAAGTTCCCTAAGTAGAAGTGGCTAAATGCAGAGGGAAAGAACCAGGCTAGGGAGGCAAGGAGGCCTGGGCTCAGATCCTGGCTCTATCATGTACAGGCTGTGTGGTCTTGGGCAAATTGCTTCCCCTCTCGAAACCCATCTGCTCAACGCTCAACTCAGGGTAACTGTGAAATCAGAAAGTGGCAATATGTATAAAATGTCCAGTCCAGGGCTGGGTACTTGATCAGCGGAAGGTTTTATGAAGTTCTTAGAATCAGAGGCTCCATGAGGAAGGAGGAAGGCTTGTACTTTCTGGTTTCTGGTTTCAAACGCAGCTGGGACCCACTTCTAGGCTAGCTCATTGAACCTGTCCCCAGAGGACAGAGGGTCAGAGAAGTTCAGCAGCCAGGTCTTCTTCGGGGTCTCTGCCTGCTGCCTGAAAATAACTAATCAAATATCTTCTATCTGTACTTTTCTACAATTCCCTCTATAGCCCTGTGAGGTTCGTGGATATGATCCTCATTTCCCCGATAGAGAAAGTGAGGTTCAGAAAAGGTAAAATTCATTTGACATTCATTCACCAATCATTTTTGAGCACCTATTATGCGTCCAGAACTATGTGAAAACACTAACCTTAACCCAATGGTGAGCAAGACAGACGCATCCCACCTGCTAAGAACTCAGTCTAATGGGGACCTGAAGATTAACTAAAGCATCATGCAAGGAAGTCACAACAAACATGCTCCGTGGGCACCAGACATGCCTCCAACAGGGGGTCATGCTCCAGCACTGAGGACAGCAGTGCTATTGGGAAAGGACCTGGCCCAGCTTGGGAAGGGCATGGCAGTCAGGGAAGGCTTTCTGGAGGAGGTGACTACTGAGCCATGATTTGAAGCAGTCACAGGAGTTAACTAGGGAAAGGAGGGATGGAAAGAAGTTTTTGACAGAGAAAACAACATGGGCAAAAGTCCTGGGAGGAAGGGAGCAGCAAGGGGCAGATGGCTGAGCTCAGAGAAGGAGGAGAGAAAGCAAGAAATGAGGTGGGCTGGGGTGGTGAAGGATTTGGTCTTTATCTTGAGAGCAATAGGGAGCCAGGAAGGTTTTTAACAGGGAGTGACAGGATTAGATACCGTTTTAGCATTTTAGAAGAAGCCTCCTGGTTGTAGGGAACAGATTGCAGAGGGACAAGGGTGGAAAACCAGAGACCAGTTGCCAGGTAAAAGAAAGGGATGGATTCCAGAGAGCTTAGAGAATTGACTTGCCTGAGGACAAATAGTCAGAGTTGCACCCCAAACCTGCACTGGCCAGCTCTTCCCATTCCACCTTGGGGCACAGATCAACTTGAGCCAGGCCCCAGGAACCCAGATCTAGCCTGCAGTTTTCCAGGAAACACCGGGCCCCCAGATATACTTATATACCTGCATATAGGGCCTGAGAAGGGTGATGGCCCTGGGCCCTCTCTCCATCTGCCTACCCCTAGTGCTGAGTGCTCCTGCAAGGATGCAAAATGGGACCTTCCTGGGGTTGGCAGCCAAATGAGTCATAAATGTCAGTAAAGAATGTGATTTTACACATTTGGCTCCCATTTCATGTGGTTCTGCTGGAAGCTGGGCTCTCTCCCTCCTCCTCAGCAGCCCCCCACAGAGTCAAAGCACCTCTTTTTTTTTTTTTTGCTGGGCTCAGGCCAAGCATTTTCTAGCCACTAATTTTAGGCTCTGACTGAGAAACTGAGACCCTCTCCCATCCCACTCAGCCCCATCAGCTCCCAGCCAGTGTCCTTCTTTTTGCCCAGCTGAGAAGCAGGCAGCCCTTCTCCAGAGAAGCATTTAGGATGAAATTCATCCCTCACTGTATGGGTACAGCCAGCTTGCCTTGACCTCCGTTTCCACCATCTGTGAAATGGCTTGATGAAATGGGTGCTGAATGGAGACTGAAACCCAGGACCCCAAACCCAAACCCAAGGCCCTTTATTCCATCTTTCTATCTTCTCCTGATATCCCTGTGTGGAGTTGGGGTGTCATGAGCTAATGGGGGAGGGGAGACGGTACCAGGAGATCAAGGAAGGGAGAAAGCATCATTTCTATCTGTCCTTGTTCTGGGTGTGTGATATTAGATGGTAGGTAGGGTCTCTAATGCCAATGCTCAGAGGGGTCAGGCTGATAGCATTATGAGGGACTCTTGGGAAGTATAAAGGGGTGCCCTGTCTAAAGAGGCAGCCACCTATCAGCTCCAGCCTCGGAGAATGTGAGCCCAACATGGCTGAAGTTTCAATTTCTCAATAAATGGAAATTAAGACATTTATGAAAGAAAGGAAGGAGGGGGAAGGGAGGGAGGGTCAGAGGGATGGAGGGAGGAAGGAGAAAATCTCAATTTGGAAATGTTGGCAATAAGTTAAAGAAATGCCACATGAATTTTTAAGAAATTATTATTCCTTTTTGTAGGTGTGATAGCAGTATTACATATTTTAGTTATGTTTTTCAAAAAGCCTGTCTTTTTAGAGATGTCCTAAAATATTTAGGGATGTGATGATATGATGTCATGGATTTGCTTCAAAAATAACATGTTAGGAAAGGAAGTGGGGTGGGGTCTACCGCTATGCTCCCCAACACTTACGTGTCCAACACCACATGTGGTCATGTAAGTGTAAATTAATTAAAAGTAAATAAAGTTTAAAATTCAGTTCCTCAGTTACACTATTGACAGGTCAAGTGCTCCATACCCATGTGTGGCCAGCGGCTACTATACTGAATACTGCAGATAGAGAGCATTTCCATGATGGTAGAGAGTCTATTGGATGGTGCTGCCAAGAGTCAATGATAGTTGAAGCAAGGTGATGGTTCATGGGGGATCATTACCCGACTCTCTCTACTACTGTATATGTTTAATGTTTTCTATAATTAAATTTTCATTAAAAAGTAGGATTAAAAAGTACTGTGTGGGCCAAACCAACGCATCCTAGGGCTGAATTTGCCCCTGGGCCACTACTTGTTTGCAACCTGTAGTCTGGCAGTTAAGCATCACAGAACCTAGCCTCATAAAGCCCCAAAGTTAGAGTCATAGGCACTCAAAGCTGTAAGGGGGCTTTAGGAATCATCTAGTTTATCCTCCAAACTGAAGCAGGATTCCTGCCAGAGATAGCCACTTCCGTCTGCACGCCTCTGGGCCTCTGGAGTTCACATCCTTGGAACAGCTCTGTTTCTGGGCAGTCTGATTGACAGGGCATTTTTGCCTCTATTCAAATGACTCTGCCTCCCTTTACTTTGGGTGATCACTTTATCTCTGGAGCCACACAGCAAGTCTTCTTCCTTGATAGGAGGTCAGTGGGTGAGGGTTATTGAGATTTAGGACCCCTAAAGTTCCTCTCCTACCCCCATCTTGTTACTAAGCAAGAAGAGTGGGCTGCTACTTGGGCCAATTATCATAATAATAATAGTAAATGTTTCTGAGCATATGTCGTATGGCAAGCCCTGTACATTTATATATTATCTCAAGATATTTTTAGAAGAATCTTAAGAGGTGGCTAACTTTCACTGCCCCCATTTACAGATGAGGCAGGAGCTCTGGCTGGGGAAGCTACCTCTCCCATGGTCGTACAGACGGGAAGTCATGATGCCTTGATCTGCACCAGTGCCCTAGCTCTCAGCTATCCTGCTTTCATGTCCGAATCCTGGGAAAATTCAACCAAAATTCTCAAGCCCTCAACTAGCCACTTTACAGGTAGAGTACCTAAACCCCAAGTAATGAAGTGACTTGCCCGAAATGCTGATCTCAAAGGTTCTATCAGCATCAACATCCAGCTCACATCAACGTCTATTGAGCACTTTCCTCCATCTCTTAAGACAGTCACACCTGCATCCTCCTGGGAACTCAACCCGGGTTGTTTCCATTATATCTTCTGCCTTATCCTTATTCTTAGCCTGTTGACAGTTTGGAAGGCTGAGGATGCAAGCCCAGCAGACATCAGTGCCATGTCCATACTGCAGAAGGCTTCTACCTTGCTTCAACACCCCAATCAGCTACAGACATAAAGCCTGATTCAACAGACTTCATGTTGCCAAAGCTGCCAGGGATCTTGCCAGAACTGGGGGGCAAGGTGACCAACTGTAACAAAGGGTCTGCTTTAAGCCAGTCACCATGGGGGACAGAGAAAAGAAAAGGCAAGGCCTTGACTCCCCAGAGGCTGGTGATCTGGTGGGAAAACCAGGCAAGTGGGCAAATGATCACAACAGAATGTGATCAGGGCTGTGGGGCAAAGGACAATGAGTAATCATGCCTGGGGGGAAAGTCTCAGAGGAAGAACCCAGAATGTTAACAGTGATTACCTTGTATTAAAATAATGCTTTTAAAATATGTACTTTTCTGATTTTTTCCTTCTGCTTCTCAAAACAATGCACACGGTTATTACCACCAGCAGGTAACATAGCTTGGAGGTTGGAAGCCTAATTGCATGGCTTCAAACCCTGGCTTGGCTACTTACTAACTTCAAGGCTATTCCTCTCTGGGCTTCAATTTCCACATCTGTGAAACAAGGCCAATAATACTAGCTAGCACTAATTAGGCACTACTATATGCTGAATACTGTACAAAGTACATATATACTAGGGATTAATTCATTAGGGTAGGGACTGTTATTATTCCCTGTTCACAGATGAGCAAGTTGAAGCCCAGAGAGGTTAAGTGACTTGCCCTAGGCCACACAGTAAGTGGTGGAGCCAGTGTTTTGACTCTCCAGTCCTTATTCTTCATTATCACACTCCCTACCTGACAGGATTGTCATAAGACAAATGATCTCATCTAAGTCTTAATAAATGATAGCCATCATTTTCAGTAATATCTGACTTTTTAAACACAGGTGAATGTCTACATGTATTTCTGGATTAATTAAAAACCAGACGTAAAATCTTCAAGTAGTACAAGAAATATCTAATTAGTGAGTGGAAATCTTCCCTAACACAACACTTCTGCCCTAAGGGTAGAGGGGCAGTCTTTCCTTATGCCTTTTTTATACTGCCTGAAATTTCAACAAGAGTGTATATATTGCTCCGATAAACAAATGAAACAGCCAAGTAGTTTCCATTTTAGTTTAAAAACAATGACTTTTGCCTGGTTGAGGAAGTGGGAGGTGGGGTGTGAGGGGTAGAGGGTGGTGTGTGTTGGGTTTGTTCAGGGAAAGCTTCTCAGAAGAGGTAGCATTTATGCTGGACCTTGAAGGATGTGCAGAGTTTCACTGGGAGGAGAATGTACAAGCGTGTAGGAGGAGGTACTGCAGGCAGCTGCTCTGAGCAGGAAGGAGTGTGTGGCTTGCTACTGGGGGGGTGGGATGGAGCAGCAGGTCATCACTGAGGGTAGAGCAGCAGAGAGAGAAAAAAGGGCAGAGGGCAAAGGGCCTTGAAGCCAGGCTAAAGTGCTTAAACTTGCTCTAGAGGCTCAGGAGAGCAAGGGCCATGGCAGGGTTGCATCTGTGCTTTAGAACCTTTGCAGGTAGAGGTGGGGTTGGAGGATGGGCATTCCTACTGGAGGCTAATAGAATTTCCTAGGGGAGGAATGTTGACACCCAAACAAAGGCAGGGTCGTGAATGGAGAGGCCAGGATAGATCCCACCCAATCTCCCTCCTCTCCCTGGGGACCTTTAGCCCAGCTGCTGGGGTTCAAAGCCATTTCCTGGCAGCTGTTCCTCCTACTCCCCACGGGTTCTCCTGTGTGGTCTTCATAGATCAAACAGGGGACACTGGGCTCAATCACCACTGCCTCTGCCGCTGCTGTGTCTGTTAGGAGCAGGTCTAATGGCCAGCTGGATGAGTAGGGGAAAGAAGGCAGGTGGGGCAGGAGAGAGTTCTCCTGCAGAAGATTCTCCCAGGAGGTATTGAGACTAGGACAACCCTGCAGATTAAGAGCTGAGAGGAACCTCATGGACAGTCACCAAGTTCAAGGGGCTGTAAACATGTTTCAGCTATGGGACTGACTATTCAAAACAAAATCTCAGACATATCAAGAAAGAGAAACTCAGAGATATTCATGTTAAAATGATGGTGAGTGAGCCGTGACACACAGTTTGAAAACCACTGTGGAATCCAACCCCTGATATGTTTTATAAATAATAATACAAATAACAATGGCTAATGATAATTGTTGAGTACATTTTGTGTTTAAGGCATTGTGCTAAATGCTATGCGTATACTATTTAATTTGCTACTCCTCCAAATCACACGAGATAGATAATGTTAGAATGTCCATTTGGCAGATAAGAAAATCAAGGCACAGGCAAGTGATGCCATATGCCAAAAATCACAGAAAGTGGCAGACACAGGTTATGGCTAATTCCAGTGAATGGGTTCTGAGCCATTACTACCCCAGTGGGGAAAGAGAGGGCCAATGAAGGAAAGAGATCCTGTTAGCTCAGCCTGAAGCTGAGTCCCCCATGGCCCCCCACTGCTGCTACATTCCTTCACCTACCCTCATCTCAAGCCTGGATCTTTGTAGCAACCTCCTTATGGGTTCTCAGGACTTTGAAGGATGTGCAGAGATCACATCCTTGTGATCCTTGACTTTGCTCTATTCTATTTTCCATTCAGCAGCCAGAGTGGACATTATAAAACCTAAGTCAAGATCTTCCTCCCCTGGTCAAATTCTCCTGGGCTCCCCAGCCATGCAGAGTAAAAGCCCAAGACTCACATGGCCTCTGAGGTCTTGCCTGACCAGGCTCCTGACAACCTATCCACCAGCATCTCCCACACGCCCCTCACTCGGCTTCTGCCTTATGGGCCTTTGGTCTCTTCTCCTGCCTTTGCCTGCAACACCCATCCCAGGACCTCCCCACAGCTCATGCTCACTCACCTGACCCTCTGCCCACATGCCACCTCCTCAGAGAGCCCTGCTCAGACCATTTTATCTCAAAGACCACACCTTCCTCCCTGGTGCTCAATAGTTCCCTGTTGTGTGTCTGGAGCACAACAGTATTTTTCCCCACAATACTTACCACCATCTGACCCATTGTATTATCATTCATATATAATATATTTTTTATTTGTTTATTGGTCTTCTTCATTAGACTTCTGAGTTCCAAGAGGGCAAGGACTTTGTCTTGTTCACCTCTGTATTCCCAGCACTTAGAACAATGCCCAGTATACAGCAGGTGCTCCATAAATATTTGCAGATTAAATGGATGGCTGCTGTGTCACGATGGGTCCTGGGGACTTTAATATCCCCTTGCCTCCTGCCCCCTCATTGGCCACATGCTCAGTGAACAAACCTTTTTTCCTTGGGGAACGCAGCCCAGGCTGATGGAACTAATAATTACCAACAGTTTCTGAGCAGTTGATGATGGAATAAGCCCTTTGCTAAACCCTTGCACATTATCTCATTAAACCTTGAAACAACCCAAAGGGTAGGTGAGTACCATTATGATGTCTAGTTTACAGGGGATGAGGATTATGTGGCTCAACAAGGTCACATATAAGAAGAAACAGGATCTTGATTTGAACTGAGGACATTTGGATCCAGAGTCCATACTCATAACCATTATGCAAAGAATATAGTTTCCCAAAGCGGCAACACAGAGCCCGACTTCAACACGCAGTAGGTCACTAACTCATTTCTAAACTTCTCTGGGCAGTGTTATGCACAGTGGGCATGGCGCTGGCCACATGCACCAGGGCTGGTGGGTTCGAACCCAGGCCAGGCCTGCTAAAACAAAAAATAGCCAGGCGTTGTGGCAGGCGCCTGTAGTCCCAGTTACCTGGGAGGCTGAGGCAAGAGAATCACTTGAGCTCAGGAGTTTGAGGTTGCTGTGAGCTGCGACGCCAGACGCCACGACACTCTACCGAGGGTAACAAAGTGAGACTCTGTCGTAATTTAAAAAATAATGAAAAAAAAATAAACTTCTCTGTAGTACAAGGTTTGTTAGAGGCACAGAAAGCAATGCCAGGGTCCTAGGTATGGGGGGCTAGAGGGAAAGTCTCCAAAGTCCAATTTCATCCTTCCCTTCCTGTTTTGGGGTCTCAAGATCCTAACAGCCTGGGAGGAATCCCATGCCAGATCGTCTCCCACAAATTGGCTTAGCAAACCATGCTTATCTGGGCAAAGCTGGGGCCCAGTGAGTTCAAGATTAGGAAAAGCAGGATTCATGGCTTACTGCTCTGCTGCCCACAGGGTCAGAGGAGACAGGGTTAGGACTTTAATTGGCTTAAGAGCCCTGGCTGGCTTAACAGCTCAGAGGGCTTGAGGGGGAAGGGACAGATGAAGACAGGTTGGTGCCCAGTCCACGGCCAGTTTCATGCCCCGCCAAAGGATCTATTTGCTCTCTCTCAGTGATTCAATCTGTGTGTGCACAAACACATTGCTCCAGGATCCCCCCAAATAGCCAGTGTGTAGGACCAAGGATATAGCTGGGCTTGGGAGTTGGACAAAGTTGTGTTGGCACCTCACTTCTCCCCCATCTCCTCAGTGGATGACCTTGGGCAAGTTACTTGACTTCTCTGAGCCTCACTTCCTTATCTGATAAATGGGTATAACCAATAGCCACCAGAGGGAAGGTTTCAGGGTAAGTCGAGATCATGTGCCCAGAACACCTCACATGCGGCCGGCTGAGACATGGTAGGTGTGCAATGTCTGTCTGTGAATTCCTTCTCCTCCTCACTCTTCTCAGAGCCTCATTTTATGTTTAAAATATTAAAAATAAAATCTTCCATGCGAAAGGACCTTATCAATTGTGACTAACTGGAGCAGAGGTTACAAAGAAGGTAGGCTCGTAGATATGTTTCCTTTGGCTGACACTATTTTTAAAAATCTTAATTAGGAGTTGAAAATTGAGACGGTTCACACAAAAATCCCAATTTCCCATTTCTCTTGAGAAATCAAGACTTGAAGATATAGGGTCCATGATTTCTCATGGCACCATCAGTTGGAGCTGGGTATTAGTTTCTCCTTACCTAGGATCCTACTTGCTCCATAAATACTCTCTTGTCTGACACCCATGTATTTTATGGTCTGTTATCTGCCTGGCTCCTTGATGCATTTGAACTTTTGATTCAGCATTATATAAGCCTAAGATGTTGAAAAGTATATGATTAAAATTATTTTATTCAGAACTGGGGACGAGGGATTAGGAGGTGAGTGATTGGCCAATCTCCCATGTGTGACCCTGTTGGACTCAAACCCACATTTCCTTTCTCATTAATTACCCCAGGCTCTGCCACTCAGAACATCTATGGGAACATCTCACATGGTTAACAAACTATGTTCTGCCAACATTGCTTAACTTCCAGGAATGCCAGTCCTGGCGACTTCTCTATACCTACCTTCTCTGAATTTACCCCCATTTATCTAGACCCTTACCATATTAGAACTCAAAGCTTCTGGACCAAGGGTATGGAGACTTTAGCTCTGATCACAGACCCAGAGACGGAATTTTAGAACAGGTAAGGCTCTCAATTTAATCGCATTTCACACATGGGGTAACTGAGGCTCAGAGATGGGAAAAGCCTTGCTCAAGGTCACCTAGCAATCTAGTGACAAATCAGGATGAAGATGCCGGTCTCTGGACTAGATTCTGCCCTCCCCCAAATTCCAGCACTTTTCTTATAATACACACCATTTTTCCACCCTTATCCACACAGTTCAGCTCCCTCCCCCACTTTCACACTCTTATCTCAGTGCAACAGAAGCCCTGACTTTCTATCATCCTGGAATCTTGGAACCTAAGACTCATAATTCTTCAAGCTTGGGGTATATTTTAGTGGCAAAATTGCAAGGTGGACAAATTGAACTCAGGCTTTAGAAGCAGACAGTCTTTAGCCCTGGCTCTTCCAGTCCCTAGCTGTGTGACCTTGGACAAGGATGCCCCCTCTCTGAGTTTCCATTCCCTCACCTGTCAAGTAGGAATTATAATGCTAACCACATGACAGGATTATTAGAACAGATCCAGGAGATAAAGCAGAAAAAAGGCAATGAGCAGGCTTGGCACAAAGTCAGTGGTTAATAAAATAATTGTTACAGAACTGTAAATTAGGGCAATCCTGCTTAAGTGAATGTGTAAGCAAGATGATACAGATGTGATCAAAGGGAAGGGTGGACAAATTCGAGTACATATGCCCTGTCTAAATTATTACGGGCTTGTTACTGCTCGATCCAATTGTTTTTAAAGATAAGCTATGACTCGGTGTTTTAAAAACACTATACAAGCCACACAAAAGCCTTCAATAGGCCACATTCAACCAAAGAGCTATTAGATTCCTATCCCTGAAAAATCATCTCATCCCACTGCCCTCACTTCAAGTGGTGGTTAGTAGAAATAGCTAGCCCTCTTACCCAAGAAGCCATGGAACTGAGTGGATCCTTGGCCATTCCAGCTACTCACCTACCTGTGGCCTTTTTCTTCCTTGTTTGAGGAAAACTCAGTTTATGTTCAAGAAAGACGAGAAGTATTATTTTCTTGTATGTGGATTCTGAATGAGGGGCTAGTCAATGAGTTGAGGGGCAGCTGGCCCACTTTAGGCTAAAGAAAAAGGGGGATGAAGTTTGGCTACCAAGAATAGGAAGTTACCATTTCAGAATCTAAAAATATCTTTCACCATCTGTCCACTTGGGCACAGAATGATAAATGCAGATTAGTTCCTGGATGTAGACATGAATATTTTTATGTGTCAAGCTAATAATAATAACAGCACCTTGTGTGGCCAGAGATCCACTCCTCCTTTCCCCCCAGGGCAAGCTAAGTGGAATATACATATTATTTGGCAGGCACAGATAGGGAAACCAAGGCAGAGAGAGATTCCACAACACAACAAGGGGTGACACAGCAAGTGAGCAGCTGAGACAAACCCTGGGAGTCCTATTTCCAACTCTCAGCCCAGAACTGAATTTTCTGAGTTAGGCAGAATATGTTAACAAGTAGCAGAATAAATATAACAACAGCAATAAACACCCATTACATCTCTAGAGTGACTTTTTCCATGCTTTCCCCACATCTGTTATAATCATGATAATACATTATATTCCTAAAATGTTACAGTTGCAGGGCACTCACACATACCTCTCACTTGACCATCCCAACAGGTAAGACTAGTGTAATGATAAGTCAGTGAGATGAGAAGAATAGGGATTCTCCCTCATTTCACGGGTGAGCAAACCGAGGCTTGCAGAGAGGAGGGGGTTTGCCCAAGATCACATAGTAAGCAAGTTCACTCTAGTAGTGCACAGTAGGACCTAAACTACCAGAGCAATTCAGATTCAAGAGCAGCCCCCAGGCTTAGAATTCCCCCTCTCTCCAATTAAGTCAGCACAGCAGGCATCTTCAATCCTGTCAGAGGAAGAAGCCCAGAATTGGGCAGCTTGAATGAAGCCTTAGTATTGCCTTACTGTTCTGAGATTAAAGGGCAGCTAGAGGCCATCTAATCTCAGATTCAAGATTCCAAATCCCCTTGACCCTGTTCAGAGGGAAGGGCACTGGGGGAGTCATTAGGAAGCAGAAGAAGCTTGAGAATGTGTCTCAGCCGGGTCCAGCATACTGTTTTCCCAAATAGTCCAAGAAGTTTAGGCGGGATATTCATTTAGCTGCCTCTAATTCAGCTAACCTTCTGTCTCCTAGTAGGTTGGAAAAGGGCTACAATTCCAAAGTGAGAATCTTAGAGAGCAGGAAAGGGCTTCTGAGATCTTTCCCAAGCCCCAGCTTGGCACCCAGGCAGAGAGCAGTGGGTCAGGACTGGAGGGAGCCCTATGGCCCTGTTCCAAGCCTCACAATTATCCCCTATGAGCCCTGAGCCCTCCTCACACACCATTGAGGATCATTTTCTCTTCCTTCTAGCCTCATTCTCTGCCCTCTCAATGGCCAGATCAGAGCGGATGGCTCTGGGGTTGGTCAGGGTTTGGGGGCGGAGGTCAGGGAGGAGTTGACGGAGAAGAAATCAGAGTTGCAGTGGGGTGGGGCGGGCGGAGGTCAGGATAGGAGGGGGCCTGGAAAGGTCAGAGCAGGGCTGGGGCAGCAGGCAGCCCCTCACCACCCCCCACTCCTCGGACTCAGCTCCCTCCACCTGAGCTTTTCCTACCTCCAGACCTGGCCGAGCTGCAGGAGGTGGACGAGGGTCTGCAGCAGCCAGATGCAGAGGCGGCAGCAGCGGCGGCGGTAGGCGCTGGCGGAGGAGGGCGCGGGCCGGGGACCCAGCTCCGGGCTGCCTTCTTTGGTCCGGAAGGCGACGGCGCTGTCCTTGGTGCTGACGGCTGCCTCACCGGAGCCGCTGTCCTTGGTGCTGACGGCGGGTCCCGGGGCCCCCGCGGGCTCGGTGTAGTCGTAGACGAACCAGCGGAAGCTGAGCAGCTGCACCACAAGCGAGGGCAGAAGCACGAACAGCAACGTGAGGCCGAAGTAGGTGCGCTGACCCTGCAGGTAGTAGGAGGCCGCCAGCCACAGGTCGGTGGCGCCGTCGGAGAAGAACACCAGCAGCGCGCACAGCACCCAGCAGCAGTCCCGCAGCTCATAGCGCGGCCCCGGGCCTGCCGCCCCGACCATGCCCGGGCTCCCGGCCGCCGCCGCCGCCTCCCCGCGCCCGCCCGCACTGCCCCGGGCTCCTCCGGCCGCCCCCGCCGGCCCCGGGCCGGCCGCGGCCGCCGCTCCATCCGACTTCGCGGCCATGTTGGCGGAGCAGGAGGCGGGGAGCGACTTCCGGGCGGCGGAGGGGGTGGGGTGCCGAGTGGGGAGGACCCTGTGCGGGCGGCTCCCGCCTCCTCCTCTTCCTCCTTCTCCTCTTCTTCCTCCTCCTTTCTACTTCAATTATTCATTCTTCTCGGCGCCGCCCCGCCCCTCCCCCAGCCCTCCAGCGCTATGGCCGGATGAGGGCTGCCCCTTGGGAAGGCAGAGGGGGCAGGGAGGGGAGAGCATCCCAGGTCACACTATCCTTCCTTCCTCGGAAGTGTAGGGTTCCAACCACATGCTGTCTGCCTCTCACTTCCCCTTGGACCCCACTTCCTTCTTTCTTTAAACCTCTCCATCCCCTCTTCTTAATTCATCTCTTGTGCTCACTCCCGTGGGCTGGGTCTGAGGGGGGATGGGGGGCCAGGGACTTGGAAGTAGGGGACTGCTTGGGGGAGCGCCCCAGTAACCCTGTAGCAGTCAGTCAATGATTGCTTCACTTCCTAGTTTCTGAGTGTCCACATGTTGTTCCAACCCCTTCTCTGATCTTAGAAGGTCCTTTTCTTATTGTCTTTTGAAGCCGAGAAAACTGCAGCTCTGAGGGTTCCTTTCTCTTCCTTATCTCTCCTTTATCCAGGAACTGCCTTTATCTGGCTGTACCCCTAGTAGAGTAGGCGGAGGTAAAGGGGCAACGTCCAACATGTAGAGGAAGGCACCAGGTGGAGGAAGGGCAAGAGCAAAGGCCTGGAGGCCTCAGACTGGAGGGCATGTTTTCAAGGAAGTCTGGATCACAGATCCAAAGGGGTGGAAAGATGGGAAAGGTGGGGGAAGAGCTTTGAGGGATGTGATCCTAAAGAGCCAGAAGGTGGCCTTTAGTCATCAGGCAATGGGTAACCACTGCCCAATTTGAGCAGAGGAGTTATGCAGTCACACTGGGATTTAGCAAGAAGATCCAGTAGCCAGAGTAGAGAATTGATTGCAGACAAGCATCCTGGGGCTGACTAGAGAAACCAGAGAGAGATTATAACAATAATCCATGAAGCGAGGTGGAGTCCTCACACATCCTGGATACCCCCAGCTTACTCCCACCTTTGGTCAGATTGAATACACCAGAGCATTTATTATAAAAACACTTGTGTAGTAGTTTCTGTTTGCCTGGCACTGTTCTAAGCATGGTACAACTACTGACTCATTTTGTCCTAACAATTTGTGAGGTAGTTTACAATTTTCCTTCCATTTTGCAGCTGAAGAAACTAAGTCACAGAGAAGTTAATTTTGTTCAGTGACACAGAGTTAGTAAAAGCTAGAGCCAAGTTTTAGCCCATGATTTAGCTTCAGAAAAGGCTTTGCTATAGCTCAAAAGAAGGAGGAGAGGAGGGGAAAAGGGAAGGAGGGGAGGAAAGAGGAGCTGAGAAAGGGAGGTGGGAGGACCACCCTGCCTGAGTGGCAGGGAAGAGAAGATGAAGGGAGACAGCTGCCCTGGGTCAGGAAGGAGCAGCCATCTGTAGTTCTGCAGCCTGGCATCCCTTTTGTATCCAGGGACTGTTTTGGTCTCAGCAATGCTTAGGAGGTTGGGGTACCAGCTGTTGCCAAAGGCTGAAAACAGAGAGGGAAGAGTTAGGGGTTAAGGGAGTTTTCCAGGCCAGATTCGAGGCCAACAGCTCCCTATCCACGGGCATGTTTAGATTAGTGGGAGCATTTGTGAATTGGGCTGGAAGGTCTGTGTCTGTATCTCTGCCCTCTCACCGTGTCTGGGTAGAGCCTGGCAGAATTAGAGCTCCACCTTTGGGCTTCACTCAAGTGGAGGCAACTCCTCTACCTCTCACACCTCTCTAGGATTGGCCTATTCAAAGAGGCAGCTGAAGACAAGTTTTTAAGTTTGAGACTCTGAATTTGAAAGACAACCATCTCATCCTGGCTCCATGACCTAGGGCAAGTCATTTAATTTCTTTTTAGTAAAATGGGAGCTAAATAGTGCTGTCTTCCTAGGGCTCTGAGGATAATTAATGGTAATTATTGACTGGGATGATGCCTCCCACAAGAAGCCTTCCTGGATCTCCCACTCAGCTCTGTCTCTCAGAGAAGTCTCCCTGAGACCCCCTTTTTATAAGTTTCCATAATATCTTAGTCTTTTCCTTCTTAATATCAGCACACTGGCAATTTATCTTCTTATGTTTGCCTGGGAGCTTTGTGAGGTTTGGGACAATTCATTTATTTTTTTCGTCCCCAAATCTCTTAGTTCCCAGTGTTGTGCCTGGCACTTAATAGGCATTCTATAAAAGTCATTAATGAATGAAGGAATGAGTGATCAACCCTAAGGAATAGGTTCTGTTATCCTCATTTTATGAACAAGGTGACTAATTCAGATAAGGGCAGTGACTTATGGAATAATTAAGTGTCAGAAGCTGCGCTGAGAACTTTACTGATATTGCCTGAAACCAGCCATTTTTCAGGTAAAAACTGAGACTCCGAGAGGTGTTGTCACAAGACCTTTTGTTAGGACATAGCAGAGTTGGCATTTAAGAAATCTAGGCTTGGCATCCGTAGCTCAGTGGGTAGGGTGCTGGCCACATGCACTGGGACTGGTGGGTTTGAACCTGGCCCGGGCCTGCTAAAACAAAATAAAACAAAAATATTCTTGTACCCTCAATGAATCCCCAACAATAAAAAAAAAAAAATAGCCAGGTGTTGTAGCGAGTACCTGTGGTCCCAGTTACTCTGGAGGCTGAGGCAAGAGAATCGCTTGAGCCCAAGAGTTTGAGGTCGCGGTGAGCTATGACGCCACGGCACTCTACCGAGGGCAACAAAGTGAGACTGTCTCAAAAAAAAGAAAGAAAGAAATTTATGCTAAAACATAGGTGACTGGAGGAAGTGACAGAGAAGGATTTGATGGGATGTCTGAAGTGTGGGTAAGGATTGGGAGAGACCCACCTGACAGGGGTACTGTAGTAGGGACTCTGCCCCAAAGGAGCTTGTGCTGATGTATTCCGAGTGGCCCACCAATTCAGAGATTCAGAGTAGGACAAACAAGGTTGGACAGAGAATTTGTTCCAGGGGTAGGGACAGATGCGTGTGGGGGAACAGCTTGGGCAGAGGCTCTGCATTGAGACCAAGCCAGGCACGTTCAAGGGCCGGCTGGTGTGGATGGAGAAGGTGGATCATGACTGGTCAGAACTGGGCAGACTCTTTGAGACTCATCCAGCTCCCTGAGCTCCTCTCTCATTTTAAACATGGGAACACTGAGGCCCAAAGAAATGTCTCATATTTAGCAAAAGGCAGAAGCAAATCTTGGAGCCATTTCCTAGTCCCCCAGGGCATGGTCTCTGGGATTTGTTGGGAATCACTCTCAGGGGCAGCCTTCAACCTCTCTCCTTGCTTAGCCTTGCTGAGGACTCTGTCCTAACCTACTGCACACTCTGCTCAGACCAGTTCTAATAATTTTCCTTTAGTTTCTACTGAAATATGTGTGCCACTGTAAATTATGCATGAGATAATTGATATAGTATTACTTATAACAGCAAATATTGGGAATTATTTAAATGTCCATCAGAGGGAGAGTGGCTAAATAAATCATGGGACTGTCTGACAGTGGGATGGCAGGTTCTCCATGTCCTAATACAGAAAGGCTTCCATGGGGAAAAGCAAGGGACAAAACAGACAGAACAGGGTGAAGGTGAATGAATGGGGGGAATACTAACCTATATTTTGTGTGTTATATACACATAAAGAAACTTTAGAAGATATTACTGAAGGAGCCCTGGGTGGAAGGGGGCAAGGATGGGAGAGAGATTTCATTATATGCCTATTTATAATTTATTTTTGGAATCATGTGAGCGTGTTTACTTATTAATAAAATAAAATAATAATGGGGACAGCTGCTACTCAGCTTCTGTGAATGTTATAATATGGGAATGGTTGGTCAGTATGGTCATATTTTTTAATTATTCAAGAGAAGTCAGAAATCTGGAATTACTGTAAAATTTCTTGACTTTTAAACATTGGCTCCAATTTTTTGTCAAACATTTTTCAGGCCAATAAGGCAGTGGCTTAGTTGCAGCCTGGGGGCCACCAGTTTTCAGCCTCAGCCCTAATAGCTTCCCGATTTCTCAGTATTCCAGGTCCCTGTCCCCTGTGGGTGGCTGCAGGAAAGGAGAGCATCTTGCTCTGCTCCTCTCTTGCACCCGCTAACCTCTGCCTCCTGGGTCTATGACATTTGGGGCTTTTAACTCAAGATATGGAAGGCAAAGAGGGGTTATGAACTCTAGATAATTCCCTCCCCCAGGGCCCTGCCGGCACCAAGGCCCAGCTGCCCCTGCCGCCCATCCATCTGTCCTTGGGAGGTAGAGTTGGTGTGGGCTGTCAGGAAGGGAGTGGGCAGGAGTCCTGGATCTGAGCCTCAGATCACTGGGTCTGGAAGTCAAGAAGAGAAACCTAGAGGCTGAGAAAAAAACAGTGGCTGGCTCACCCAGCTGGTGTGGTGTGTGCTGAGGCAATTCACCAAGTTATCAAATTCCAAAGATGCAGAGGCCCTAAAGGATCATCTTGTTCAACCTCTTGTTCAACCGTCTTGTTGGACAAATGGGGACACCACTCTCTGCTCCCCACAACACTGCCCCAGGCCAAGGCCTTGTCACCTCTCTCCTGGACGACTGGACTGCCCCAGCCTTCTCTCTGGGCTGCCAGGAGTCTCTCTTTTCTTAATGTTCCATCTCCACCCTCAGCCAGAGGGGCCTTTTAAAAAAGGAAATCTGATCAGGTCCTCTGTCTGCTTCTCTGCTTTGCTTCAAACCTCCTGACTACTTCGTACCTCATTATGAGCCAAAGTCCTCAGCCCTGCCTACAATCTCTCTCCTCCCACCTCCCTGACCTCCCCTCCTACCGCCTTTCCTGGCTGGCTCTGTTCCAGCCACACTGGCTCCTTGCTGTTCTTTTAACAAGCCAACCTTCTTCCTTCCAAGTGGCTTTTGTTCCTGCTGTCCCCCCAGGTAGTCACAATGCTCCATCTTTTTCTTCCCTAAAAGATTAAGGTTGCCTCTTCAGAGGGATTTTTCTTGATCGTTTCCTTCTTGACACTCTTTTTCCCTTCACCTACCTTATTCTTTATTCATAGCATTTGTCACCACCCAATTTGATACATATTGATTTGTTTCTTGTCTAAAATGTAAGGTCTGTGAAGGCAGCAATCATGTCGATATTGCTCGCTGCCGCACCCTCAGTGGTGAGTGGAGCCTGGCACGTGGCAGATGCTCCATGTGACAGCAAAGGTCTACAATTTGGGGGACAGCCAGCCCTGGTTCTGCCATTACCTGCTCGGGAGACCTTGAGCAGCTCACCTCACCTCTGTCGCCCTCAGTCTCCTCCTTCATAAAACAAGGGAATCGCTGAGACCCCTTCAACTCAATAATCCTGGGATGCCTTCTCCATTCCAATAGAATCCAAAAATCCTCTAAAGAAACATAATTGCATTTATTTGCTTACTAGATAGCTAATATAGTCACATGTTCAAAACTCAAAGGTCCAAAGGGGACATACTGAAAAATGACTCTCCAGCCCTGTCTTCCAGCCACCTGCTCACCTTCCCAAAGGCAACCACGGTACAAGTTTCTTGTGTGTGTGTGTCTCTCCCTACTCTCTCCCCATCTCTGCTTGGCTCTTTTCTCTCTCATCTTCCTATCTTCACCATTTTAAAACAGAGAACGGCTCAGTTCTACACAGTTTTGTACCTTGTGTGTTTTCGATATAGCAGCCTGCGGGCAGATTGCTCTGCCCTGGTGCACAGAGAGCACCTCGTCCCTTCATGGCACCACAGCGGCCATTGCAAGCATGTGCCATATCTACTTCACCGGTCCCTGAAATGATGGGCAATTAAGTTGTCTCCAGCCCCTGTGACCTACTTCAGTCAATAACTTTGTGGACACACCATTTTGGTTATCTGTAAAATACACTGCTAGCAATGGACTTGCTCATTAATAGCATGTGTGTTTACAGGTTTCTTGTTTGTTTTTGAGACAGAGTCTCACTATGTTGCCCTCAGTAGAGTGCTGTGGCGTCACAGCTCACAGCAACCTCAAACTCTTGGGCTCAAGTGATTCTCTTGCCTCAGCTTCCCAAGAAGCTGGGACTACAGGCGCCCGCCACAGTGCCTGGCTATTTTTTTTGTTGCATTTCTTTAGTTGGCCCGGGCCAGGTTTGAACCCGCCACCCTCGGTGTATGTGGCTGGCGCTGTAACCACTGTGTTATGGGCTCCGAAACTGTTTGTTTTTTGAGACAAAGTCTCACTCTGTCACCCTGGATACAGTGCTGTGATATCATAACTCACAGCAACCTCAAACTCCTGAACTGGAGCAATCCTCTTGCCTCAGCCTCCCAAATAGCTGGGACTACAGCTGCCCACCACAATGCCCAGTTAGTTTTTCTATTTTTAGTAGAGATGGGGTCTTGCTCTTGCACAGGCTGGTCTCAAACTCCTGAGCTGAAGCAATCTACCCATCTCAGCCTCCCAGAGGGCTAGGATTACAGGCATGAGCCACTAGGCCTGGCCTGTGTTTATAGTTTTGATAGATGCCCTCCACTGGGACTGTACCAGTTTATCCTCCATATAGCAGCATTGAGAGAAAGTGCTTATAAACGGCCTTTTAAAATGGACTGTATTAAGTCCTCAAGACTCCTTACAGATGGGTAAAGCACTACCTTGCTAACCCTCAGTTTCCTCTTCAACAAAATGTGTTCTACCTTATAAGGTGGGGGTAAGTATCAAATGAGATAGTGCATGAAAAGTGCTTAGGACAGTTCCTGGCACATAGTCAGTCCTCTGTAAAGGTTGGCTATTCTTCCTCTGCTTAATGTTAGTATTTGCCCCCAGCAAGCTCGGTGGGATTAGGGACCTTATCTGTCTTGTTCATGCACAGCTCCTGCTAATAATAGGTGTCCCGTAATTACCTATTGAGTGAATGAGTCAACTTTCCAATTTTGCTCTGCCCTCCAGGCCCTTCATTATGACCTCACTCTGCCTTTCCATTTAGCCTCTGCCTTTCTCTCCTTCTCCTTAGGATCCAGTCACATTGAGCTCTTCCAGGTTCCTTCCTGCCACAGTGCCTTTGCACTTGGTGCTTCCTCTGCCTGAAACACTTTCTCTACCTGAGCCCTACCTATAGCCTCTCCTTTAGCTTAGTTTATTTCTACTTATCCTTAGATCTCAACTTAAATGTTACTTTCTCAAGAAAGCCTCCTTCATCTCTACCCCTGATTTAGGATAAGGCCACTCCTATACAATCTTATTGGCCACTAAGCTTCTTATCTGAGCTTTATCCTAATTAGGACTGGTACATGCATGGATATCAATCTTGTCTCCATGGTTGAAAGCCTGTGAAGCCTAGGACTGGCCTTGTCCTGTTTATTGTTTGACCCCAGGGCCTGGCACAGTGTAGGCACTCGATGACCATTTCACTGAGTGAATGAGTGGATGCCAACACTCACTTTACAGATGGGTAGAACCACCCATCCCACCCAGGAGAGGAGAAGTCTTAACTCAATGTTCCATCCTCTTTCCAGTGGAATGAGCTACTCCCGAAGAATTCTGATTGATAAGGGAGTAGAGGAGGATGGTGAGAGGGGAGAAAGAAAAGGAGAGAAGGAGGGGGAGAGGGAAAGTGGACCCCTAATTCCCTCAACTATTAGATAATGGCCTCCCTCAGTCATTCAGCAGACCTCTCTGGAACACCCTCTTAGGGTCCTGGACACCTGAGGAAAAGCAGACAGAGCCCCTGGCTAAGAAAGCCCAAACCATGAAAAGAAAACTTCTAGTCCAAAATAGGAAATTGACTGATGCTCGGAGAAGATGAGAACCCAATTCCTTTTGGGAGACCCAAGGGAGAGCAACCCTCCTGGGCAGGGTATGTGTGCAGCCAAGAGCCTTCTAGGAGGCAGGACATTAAGGGAAGAGTAAGCATTCAACAAGTGGAGCGGGAAAAGGAAAGTGAAGGACCTTCCCTGCTGAGGGTACAGACTGAGCCAGGGCAGCCAGGGGGGAAAGTTAGCATATGTTTAGGAACTAGAGCTCAAGAAGAGTGGAAGAAGATGAGGCAGAAGAGAAATCAAACTCAAATACAAGGATAAGGGGACATGTTCCTGAAGGATCACTGTGGGTCTGTCAGAATCTGCAAAGATGGGATATAAATGTCCACCCACAAGAGAATGGTTTAACAAATGTGACACAGCCACCACACTGACAAGCTGTAAAAAGATGGCACGTCAGCGAGGATGTATATCATAGGCTGATGAGTACAGCCACGCTGGAGAGGCATGGGACAGTATTTAGCAAAAAGGAGTGTGTGTGTGCCTGCTCCATGACAAGGCAACACCATCGTAGGATGTTCAGTGTGACACTGTGTGTTGGTGGGAGAGAAAGGCCACTCAGGCATCCAGAACCAAGGAGTGGACAAGTGAAATGAGGGTAAGAAAAAAAAGTTGGAGAGGAATATATATGACTTACAATTCAAAAATATTTATGCGGATTAAAAACATATACCCAGTTTATTAATATCTACTAAAACTGAACATATCTAACAATTCTACTCCTAGGTATATACATAATAGAAATGCAATATACTCGCACCCAAAGACATACACAGGAATGTTCACATCTGCATTATTTGTAGTGGTCCCAAGCTGGAAACCACCCAGAGCCCATCCCAGGGTGAATGGTTTAATTGTGGCATAGCCATACAATGAATGGAATGCACCATGGCACTGAGCATGATCTATACTCACCGACATAGATACATCTCATGAACAGAAATCTGAGTAAAAGAAGGCAGATACAAAAGAGCATACCTGGTGTGATTCCATTTGCATGAAGTCCAAAAACAGGCAAAGCTAATCTGTTGTTAGAAGGATGGTGGTTACCCTGGGGTGACGCTTGAGAGGCTCTGGAGGATATCTCCTGCGGGGCTGCTAACTCCTATTCCTTGATCTGAGTGCTGGTTACATGCGTGTGTTCAAGTTTTGAAAGTTCATGAACCATACACCATGATTTGTGCACTCCTCCCACTGTTACATCTCAGTAAGAAGCTAAGAGATACAGCGACACATAAAACAATGTACTTGGCAAGAAATTCTGCTTAAGGATATATTAGGAGTCCATGAGGCAAAAAAAAAATAAAGACATGTATCAAAGAGAGTGAGAGGGTTTCAGTGAGGTCAAAATTGAGTGGGGGCAGAGAAAAAAGGAGAAAATAATATAAGCAAGAAGGGGTTCTTGCATTCTAAATCATGACTGTGTGCTATTAACTGAGAGGTGGGTTAACTTAATCCTCTGTACTTTAGTGCATAAAAAAATATAAAATGTAATTTAGAAAACTAGATAAATGAACTATAGTGCTCATACACCATGGAATATTTTGCAGCTATTAGAAAACAGGAGAGAGATCTCAATATAGCAATCAGGATTATCCAAGAGCAAAGTTGCAAAGTGCTAGGTGTGTGTTCCACGCTTTCCTGCCCCACCACCTCACAGTAGTCCCTCAGCTTTTCCCTGGGTTCATAGCTATGTCTTTAAATGCATATGACAGTTCTGAAAAGACAACTAAACTAGCAGAAGCTGAGATGGGGGTAGGAGGGTCAAAAAGGAACTTTAGTCTTCTCTGTAATGCTTTCATTTTCAATAAAAAGAAGCTATTCATGGAATTGAAAATGAATGAAATTCGTATTAAAAGAAATAGTAAAAGCCACCTCAAAGAGGCCTGGAACATTCTGGGGCTTTAGGGTCACTTAAGATTTTTTTCAAGTCAAGTCATAGGGCCATCTGTTGCTTGATGAAAATCGAGGTGTGGGGAATTGGAAGAAATGTCCCCACCTGGTGTCCCCATTTGGCTGTATGATTTTGGGAGGGTCCCATCCTCCTCCCTGACCTCAGTGTCCTCATCTGCCCGATGGGAATCAGCTTTCTACATTACTCTGGGATGTGGGAGGATGAAGGGAGGGCATGAGGAGACTCACATGAATGTGAGGGATTATTCTCCGGGTCAGGAGAGGAGAGGGTGCGGAGGCTTCTCTTCCACCTGCCAAGCCCACAAGGGCACAGAGGAAGTGTAGGGAGGAGCTGGGACCACCCAGGCGAGCAAACAGACCATCTGTTGGACAAGAGCATGATGTCAGCAGCTGGGAAGCCTGGCCTGGACTCCTCATGGCCAGAGCTGGTAGAACAGCCACCCAGGCTGATTGGAGAATCAGGACATTGACCCAGCCTCTCTCATTGTTCTCCCCCAGCTCAGTGCAGCCACAGCTCATGACCTCTCTAAGCTCCATCATCAACCTCCCACAACCCAGAGGACGTACCACCTTGCACCTTTCATTCCATGCTATCACCAGAGCCAGATGGGGGCACAGAGGGGGCTTTCACAAGTCAACCCAATCACGTCAGTGCTTACTTAAAACCTTCCAGTGGAATCTGAGAGCGAAATCTAATCCCTTTACCTCAGTTGACAAGGCCCAGCATGATCTACAGCTCCCACTCCCCACTTTAAGAGCCTGGCCTCAGAGAGAATTTGGCTAAGTTAGAATCCTGGCCCTTGGGCCCACGTGGTGCCTCATGCCTGCAATCCTAGCACTGTGGGAGCCTGAGGTGGGAGGATTGTTTGAGGTCAGGGGTTTTAGAACAGCCCAAGAATGAGCAAGACCCATCTCTATGAAGAAAAAAATTCCGGCTCTTCTTCTCATTCATTAATTCAAAAATGTTTATCAAGCACCTGCTATGGTCAGGCACTGGTCTAGATACTTGTGAAATATCAGTGAACAAACGATACAAAGATTCCTGCCCACGGAAGCAGTTAGATCGAGTCTTTGCCCCTTTACCCTAACAGCAGTTGAGGTTTCTACTCGGAGAGGGAGAATTGATGCAGGACATCTGGCACCCTAGCCAGCTCAGCGGAGCTGGCGGACCTGCCGCCTCCTCCTTGGCGGTGTTGGTGCTGCAGCAGCCAGCTGAAGAGCCAGCGGGCTGGATGACAGGCAAGGAGGGGGACCTCCAATGCCCACCAGAGGCTCCAATAGCCAAAAAGGCTGGACAACTGCCGAGGAGACACCTGTGCCTTGGTGTCTCCTTCACTTTA
>CAUYRH010093958.1:0-18187 GCA_963574655.1 Perodicticus potto
ATACCCGCTGGGTCAGGGCGGACAGCCGACCACCACAGCACGCACAGGGACGGTCTATACCCGCTGGGTCAGTGAGGACAGCAGACCACCACAGCACGCACAGGGAAGGTCTATACCCGCTGGGTCAGTGAGGACAGCCGACCACCACAGCACGCACAAGGACGGTCTATACCCGCTGGGTCAGGGAGGACAGCCGACCACCACAGCACACACAGGGAAGGTCTATACCCGCTGGGTCAGGGAGGACAGCTGACCACCACAGCACGCACAAGGATGGTCTATACCCGCTGGGTCAGTGAGGACAGCCGACTACCACAGCACGCACAAGGACAGTCTGTACCGGCTGGGTCAGTGAGGACAGCTGACCACCACAGCACGCACAAGGACGGTCTATACCCGCTGGGTCAGTGAGGACAGCTGACCACCACAGCAAACATGTCCAAAGCACTGCGGGTTGGGCGTCAGAACTGCAGCTCACCCCCAAGTTGTACCTGCAACTATTCTCCACATCATTATTGTTACTATCATTATTAAACATAAGCAAAAACAAACTCATGACCCTCACTTTAGACTTGCTTCTCTCCCCAGTCTCAGTCACAGCAGCTTTGTCACTGGGCTCCCCTCGCCCCCCTGCAAGTGCCAAGAGGTGGAGACACAGCCCCTCGGCTAGAGAAGGAGATAATAGCACTTCTGCCTCACAGGCCACCCACAGAAGCAACCTGTGTATTCCCAGCCCTGCCTGGCCACACTGGTGACAACAGACACAGACAGGGCACCAGCCCCAGGGTGGTGGGAGCTCACTAGGGAGCAAGTGCAAATCTCTGGGAGCCACTTCTGGGTGTCATGGGGCCAAAAGCACCCCATCCCACCACTAGGTGGCACCCAACCCCCAGAAGAAAGGGGGCCATGGGAGCACAGCCAGCTGAGGTTAATGAGGACACTGCCCCAGACAGCAGTCTGCAGAGGCCACCTGGGTGTGGACGTCCCACCCACTGCTCCTGAGGTGCTCCGGGGATAGCGCCTCAGAGGGGGGCAGGTCTGTAGTGTCCTGGCAGCCCCCACAGGAACCCCATACTGAGGGTCCCAGACAAGCCTCAGGATCAGTCAGAAGGAACAAAGCAGAGGCAGAAAGCACGCACACAGACTTACAGCACCCCACGCCCCAGGCTTCCTGGCATCTTAGAAGTTGATTTCTTTTCTTTTTTTTTTTTTTTGAGACAGAACCTCAAGCTGTCACCCTGGATAGAGTGCTGTGGCATTACAGCTCACAGCAACCTCTAATTCCTGGGCTCAAGCGGTCTCCTGCCTCCGCCTCCCAAGTAGCTGGGACTACACAGGCACCCGCCACAACGCCCGGCCATTTTTTGGTTGCAGCCGTGATTGTTCTTTGGCGGGCCTAGGCTGGATTCGAACTCACCAGCTCAGGTGTATGTGGCTGGCGCCTTAGCCTGTTGAGCCACAGGTGCCGAGCCAGAAGTTGATTTCTTTAAACTTTCTGCAAATACCTTTTCCAAGTCAAGCTGGGAAGACAGGAAACCACTCCTACAGGTCAGCACCTGGCCCTCACTTTCCCTAGCGCCCCTATAGGTCAGCACCCAGCCCTCACTTTCCCTAGGTCAGCAATGGCCCTCACTTTCCCCTGCGCGCCTACAGGTCAGTACCCAGTCCTCACTTTCCCCAGCGCCCCTATAGGTCAGCATCTGGCCCTGACTTTCCCCAGTGCCCCTATAAGTCAGCACCCAGCCCTCACTTTCCAAAGTGCCCCTAGCAAATGCCACTCACCACCCTCATTCCTCTCTGTGAAGATCCACAGACTGTAATGCCAATCACTCGAGTCAGCACTTACAGTGAGAAAATCACTCACCAATCACCATCTAGTATGAACGGAGTGACAACCTGGCTTTCCACTCTACTCACTTTCCCCACCTCTCTGCCCCAGTCCCCCTCCATCACACACCAAGGACACACAAAGCAGACGACCACCATGAGAAAACACCCCTTACTTCAGGTGCCGCATGCCAGGACGCACCCCACAGGCTGGTGCCCTTGTGTAGTGCACAACCTAAACAACCTTACCTGACAACCTTGGTCCAGAGAAGTAGGACCAGAGTCATGTCGAAGAATGACAATCCCATTCTTTGTACAACTTGTTGATGAAAATCATTGGCATTTCTGATTCCCAAAGAAATATACCCAACCACACTCATACAATCCACAAAATAGTAAGACACAGTCAACATTCTCTTCATGTAAAATGCTCAGCACCCTGATCTTAATGTCTTAGAAATCTGCTGGTTAACCTATGCAGGCCCAGGACAGGCCTTTGGTCCCTGAAGGCCACCAGCAGCAAAGGCACCACGGAAGCCGCAGGGCATGAGGAGGCCACTGCTTCTTGTTTTTCAGACTGCCTTAAAGTTCCCCGTGGAGTCACCCTCTTAGCTTAATTGAAAAAGCAAGTCTCATTGAAGCAGCTTATAACAGAAAGTGGCATGGCGCGACTCGTCCCTGAGGCATTAGCAGCTATTCTGTAGATGGTTCCATTGGGCAGCATCTGAAGGACCTGGTTCCTATCTCCAGGCTCCACCTGTCGCCAGCTAAGTGGTCTGTCAAAGCAAAGTCTCTTCCTGCTTCGCCACAGCCCACCTGCCTCTTCCATGACCAACACCTGCCGCAGGCCAGCGTCTATCCTGCCACCCCAGCTGGGAGGGCAACCTGATGTCACCTGCACAAGTGCAGGTGCAGGTGACGTCTCAGCCTCTCTGTCAGCTCCTCCTCCTTTGGCTCTTCCAGGATGTCCCTGTGGAATCAAGGAGAAGGGACTTCACTGAGGTCTCTAAAAAAGACCCTGGGCACGTTTGGAAGGATAAGTTACGCAAAATTTATCAAAAAGCCTCCCACGTGGTCCTCACAGAGAAAGGTCTCCCTGGAAACCATCAGAGACAAGTGCAAATGTGATTGTGAAAAGGACATGGGGACAGAGGGACTGAGACCCAGCTTCAGGAGGGACGCAACCATTATAAATGTTCACATGGCATCCCCAAATGCCCAGAAGGGGCTGCTCCTGGCCAGCTGGCAGGACAGCAAACCCTCATGTAGGAGACAGAGCCCAAAGCTTTACAGCCACAAAAAGGTGGCCACCTTTCTGCACTAGCAGAGGAACAATCTCAAAGTCACCAGGAGAGGAGTACAGCTTCCTCAAGCCACCTGTTTACATCCAACAGCATGACCTGGAAACTGATGGGACCTGAAAGAAGCTTCCCTAATACATTCTGTCAGAGAGCAGGGCAGTCGACAACCCCAGCAGCTGGAGCAGACGCCGCACCTTGACCCTGATCCTGACTTCACTCTGAGCTTCTCTCACCTGTTCACCTGTAGCACAGGAGGGAAACCAGGTGACCAGGTGGACAAGGAGGACACCTGTCAGAGGGCCTGCTTGCCACTTCCTGCCTGCCTCAGGGGGCTGCACAGAAGCACCTTCCCCACCCACACACCTGAACGGGAGCTCCTCGGTCATCTGGTAGGTGGCCTCCTCGGTCCCATCAAGGGGCTGTAGGTCACTTTGGTTATCCCACTTATGAAGGAAATTCTGACAAGCAGGAGGGGGTGGACCATGAGTGTGGGCTCTAAGTGAAATCAGCCTCAACCCTCCCTGACCACCTGCAGGATGGGGCTGGCACCCACTGAGGGAACTGAGAAGCCCAGCCTGGTAACCAGAACCCCGATTTCCTCCTCAGTTTCAGCCCTGGGGGCCCGAGAGTCCCCCCAGGTCAATGTCAGGAGCATCTTATGGAGCCCCAGTGTTGACCCCACCAGAAGAACTCAACCCAAACTCAGGGTAGCCCTGGCCCGGCAGGAACTCCCATTCAAGCTGCAGGTGGACCCCAGTGGCAAGCACAGCCCAGGCGGGGATTCTGATACCTCCAGAATCAGGGCCAGAAGCAGGTTGATCCAGATGACAGATGACAACAGCCACCATGACACAAAGTAGATCTTGGACCACCTGTAGAGGACAAAGAGGCCACCCAGGGGCCCCCCATGAGCAGATTGAGGTCACTCAAATACAAACAATGAGTCATGTCCAGGACACCTCTCACTGGGACTTGCCAGTGATTCCATTGCATAGAGTATGTGACAATTTCCACTTCAGAGGTGATCCCACCACAGCTCAGAAACATCAAACTAGTCACCCAGGTAGCTCGGCCACCAGGAGCTAGGGCTGACCTCGGCTCCCTGTGGCTCCCCCACCCCTATCAAAGGGACGAGGCCAGCTGGGTGCTACACTGGCAGGCTTTCCTGGCCAAAGGCCCACTCCCTGCACAAGCCGCCCTCGGGGTGTCAGGTGCACAACAGGAGAGGAGGAGCCCCCAGTCTGCGCCCAGACGCACGCTGTCTCGGAAGGACTCACTGGCCCGAGTAGCGCTGGTAGGCATCCAGGAACACCTGCCAGTTGTTCACCATCATCACGTTCCACAGCGTGACCAGGGCAGCCTGTGGGGCAGCAGACCAAGGTCCAGGAGGGTCCAAAGGGTGCAGGAGGGGAAGGGGGAGCAAAGGCCCCGGGCAGGGCATAGGACTCACGGCAAAGTCATCGAAGTTGTTGGCCCAGTACTCCAGCTGCTCGAAGCTCCCACAGGGCGCCGAGCCATTGGCAGGAGCCAGGCTGGGAGTGGACAGGGCATACCAGGGTCAGGGTGGGGGCCAGGGACTTGCGCACCCCACAGGGACAGGGGCCACTTTGGGGCTCTGGGTCTAAAGCCCGGCACTTCACACCTCCCCCTCTGCCAGAAAGCCTGGCCTGGTCTGATGGTCCAAGGAGGGGTCCAGGGGTGGAGGTGCTGCTCTGAGCAGGCTGTGGGAAGCGCGTCCCACACAGACTCGAGGAGGGCTCCAAAGACAGGGGACAGGAACCAGGAGAGGAGGTTCCCATTCCTTCTTAAAAGCTGAGAGAACCCCCACCTCACCTGCTGTTTCCAGAAGGAGCCACAATGACACCACGAAACAAGCTGATCCCAATGATGGCAAACACGTAGTAAACCACCTAGGGAGGCAGGGGCCTGAGGCTGGTCAGCCCCACCCATGCACAGCCGCCCCACCACCCTCAGTTAGAACCACAAAGCCAGGCCGACACACCTGTCCTGTGAAGCCAGCCCCTCTCCCAGCCTAGCTGCTGCTGCCAACCATGGATATTGTCACCTCAAAACACACACAGCGGGTCACCAAGCTGGGGAGTCTACAGACACCAGTGCTCCTGTGGCAGGGGTGTTCACAACACTCCCCAGGGAATCCAGGGGTCCTGCTCCCATGGTTAGAAGATAAGGCTGCCTGCTCGCCCCAAACCTGTCCTAGTGTGTCCCAGGAGGCAGCAGGAGACGGAGAGGCACATGCCCTCGGCTACTCTGGTCCTCTCTCTGGGCCTCGGTCTCCCACACTGCCAAGCAAGGGGGCACACAGACAGCGCCTGACACAAGAGTCCATTTGCAGCAGTGTGACCCACATGTGCAGAGCCAGGCCCAGAGCATGTGTGGCTCCCCGGGTACGTCCTTCCCTCCCAGGTGGGGCCACATTCCACGGCAGTCAGAGTGACAGGACAACAGCTCCATGCAGCAAGGCTTCTTGCAGCAGGACGTCCTGTCACTGTCACTGTGGCATAGAGCAGCTTTGGAGCCCTGCCCAGTCACGGCTGCCTCTCCTGCCCAAGCTCAGCCATAGGGCAGAGCGCACCAGCTCCCCGCAGAAGGCTGGCCCCTGAGGGGGAAGCCAGGATGAACCATGGGTTTTTGTTTGGCAAACGCAGCAATGAGTCCCTGAATCCCTCTAAGAAAGAAAGAACTGTGGCCCCAAACCTTGGCCTGGGTTTATGTGGGCTCTGAGAGTCCCCAAGAGACAAACTCTTTTGTCTTTTAAATTTTGTCATTAGTTTCTCAATGTGATTCATGTTCCAGAAAACATGAAGGATTCAAGGGCAGCCGTGAGTCCCGCGCCAGAAGCCTCTCTGACAAGGGAGAAAGCTGGCTGGCCAAGGCTGACGTCTGTGCCCTAGAACCAAAGAGAGCGACTCCGGCTTCCAGCCCCGACCTGCAACTCCTGCTTCCTGGCCTCCATCACCTGCCGCTTGCCTGGGCAGCAGCCAGCCCAGCGCTGCCCCCCACCAGCCTCCCGGGAGCTCTGGCTCCCTGAGCCCACCACCCACTCCAGTGCCCACCCCTGGTACCAGCACAACCTGAGGACTCACCACTATGATCCCGCCAAACGCCCGCATGTTCTGTATCAGGCCCAAGGCGGTACCAGCCACCAAAGCCACCGGCTAAGGACATGGAAAAAATACGGCCCTGACTCCTCCTGGCCCCACTCAGGGGCCACCATCCCTGTCCAGCCCCCACCTTGACTAGAAAGGCACAAAACAGGACAGCTAAATTACCACCAACCCATACCTGGACATGCAGCCACCCACGCACAGCTGTACACACCACCTGTTCACATCTCAAACATGCACCTCTGCCCCCACATGCTTACACATTCACAAACCTCCACCCAGAGCACCCTGTGCGGGTCCCAGGTCCTGAGGCCCTCCAGTGAAGCTCTCCCGCCTGTGACCTGAGGACAGGTAAGCTACTCTGGCCTGGAGGTGGCACTGACTCTGAGAAGGGAGGCTCAGAGAGCCAGCCAGAGAAGCCAGCCTCAAAGGGTCACTCCATCCACACACAACCTAACCCACAGAAGGGCTTCAAATTAGCCCAACCTATCCACCAGACGTGCACGGAACAGGAAGGCTGCCTGCCTGGAGGTGAAGCCACAAGGTATGATGTGTGTGCCTGCACATGTGATCACATGCACGTGCCCGTGCACACGGGCGCGCTTTGTGTATATGCAGGAAGTCCTCGCATATGTCACCCACAGGTGCTTGGAAACTGACTATATGTGAAACAACATAGAGCAGGTACGTGAATAACATCATTTCCTCAAGGGCACTTCATTATAATGTTGATGAGGAAAGAAAATTGGTCTCATTACACGTCATCTGTCTTAAAGTCAGTTTCCAAGACTACCAACGGCGCTGCCCGAGGCCTCCTGGGGTAAGTGTGCACGCGTGATACGTCTACGTGCATAAGGACGTATATGCACACGTTATGTGTCTACGTGCTTGAGTTTGTGTACGTATACCTGGGATCATGGGTGCACAGACCAGGTAGGTGTGCATGTGGACACACGGGTATGTGTGGGGCATGTGTCATGTGCACCGATGACTGTACCACGTAATCACATGTGGGTGAGATCAGGCATGCCTATGTGTGTACGCAGATGTATAATCACGCGTGTGGGACCACATGGTTGTGTGTTACTGTGTGTGATCGCACGTGCACGTGTGTGCACGCATTACGAAGCCCCCAGCATAGCAGCCCCCATTTGTGCTCAGGACCCAGAGCCATCTTGCCATTGAAATACCACTGGGCTAAAGGTAACCCGCAGGTGGGACAGTACACGGCTCAGCAAAAGGATGAGTCTGGACAGAGGGAGGACCTAGACTCTGAAAAGAGGGTCTGATGTCCTCAGGTTTCTGTTCCCCTGACAAGTTCATAGGAAAAGAGAGACAAGAGTAGGGCGCTGAGCCTAAACACCTGATCACCACTGCCTGTCCACCTTCAAAGGACGCTAAGAGAACCCAAGGCTCCGAGGTGTCATGAGACACCTGCCCTTTCATCAGAGTGACAGAAGTGAGTGCCCTGGCCAGCTGTACCTTTGCCCCTCATTTCTAGCACCTAGAAGCCTGTGACAAAAGCATTCCAGGAAGCCTCAGGTAACCTGGGGAACATGTGTTTAATAGGTGCCAGAGTCCTAGGGAGCAGCATACAGCGACTCCCACCGTGCCCCGGGCCCAGCTCCCCTCCCTAGCCATGCAGGGCTGGGCCCTCGGCCTTTTCATCACCCCACCCAGCCCTGCAGGGTGAGGCAGAGCTGAGGCACCCCAGAGTGCCCAGGTTGATGGGGACAGCTCCCAGTCTCTCGCCACCCTGGACCCACCCACCTTGGAGCAGCACACTAGTCTGAAGCTGCCAGCAGGGGCCGCACACGCACTCACTTTCATGTTGGGGATGATGCGCAGGAACCGGCACACGATGAGCATGTTCAGCATACGGGCCATGTCCCACAGCGACAGCAGGCCCTGCATCTGTGGCCACCTGGAGAGAGACACGTGGGAGACGGGTTGGGAGAGGCCCAGGATGCCCACAGAGAGGAGAAGGGCGTTGCAAGGTCCCAAGAACAGAGGTGCAAGAGGGTGACAGAGCATGACTGGGGCGCACCTGGAGCCCACACACAACAGAAAAACCCAGACACAGCAAAAGGGCAGAGCCGCCACCCAGGGCAGCCCTGGTCAGGCAACACCTTCCAGCCCAGCCTCACAGCAGCAAGTGGCAACCAGTCCCCATTTACACAGGAGAACACTGAGGCTCCAGGGGCTGGGCCTTGAGCAAGACCATGACCCCTGACCTCATCTCCCATCTCCTGAGCTATACCCATAACCTCTGACCCCCTCCCCTGCCCCCACTCTATCCTCAGACCCTACCTCCTATCCTGTGACCCTAACCCCAACCTCATTCTCTGACCTATCCCCTGTTCCTAGACCCCATTTCCTGTCCTATGACCCTATCCTCTAATCTTGTTCCTGCCCTGTCCCCCTCCAGCATCCCTCACAGCCTTTCTGTTTTTTCATGTCTATTTAAACTTAAGCCCATTCTCACCCAGAACATCACCCCACAGTTCCCAAGGTGACAGCGCAGATACAAGTGCAGCAGGGCACTTGTGGCACCTGAGAGGCAAGACCATGTGCCACTGCCTGTGCTGGCAGGCTTCCAGGAGAGGTGGCTGCACAAGTGAGGGCCTTATGACCCTCCTCCCCCTCTCCAGCGATCCCCAGCTGCTCACTGGACAGTGGCATAGACAAGCTAAAGGCAGTTCACAGAGATATCAGAGAGCCCAGCCCGGCCTTGCTGGGCCACACCCAGCCTCTTCCTTTCTCATGCCAGGCACACGGGAGCCTCATAACACCTACCCGATGGCTGTCACACTCATGGGCAGAGGCGCCTCATCCTGCCACACTGCGAGGCTCCCTAGGGTCCCTGCCCAGCTGTCTTTCTATGAGGCCGGAGCCATGACAGTTTATCAAAACTGATGCACAAGGTCACATTACTGGGCGGAGCTTAAACAGGGGCCTGAGCACAGGAGCCCAGCTCAATCCCAGTGACCACAGATCCCCTAAACCTAAGCCTCAGTCGTCTCTGCATCCAGACCCCCCATACGTCTGGGGCCACATGTCCTATCATGGTGCCAGGAGGGCCAGCCCACTGCTGCTCTAGAGGGTGCCCTGGAGGGGATACAACCGTTCCCCAACACAGCCTCAGGGTCGCTAACGCCCTGGAGAGAGGGCCCCAGGGGTGACGAGCAGGGCTCAGCACCCACAGTCCTCAGCTGGGCAGCACCAGCCCAGCAGTTTGCCCTAGAGCCAGAGCAGCCAGCGGGCAGGCCCAGGGGCTCGGTAGGGGCGGTTTGCTGTAGCGTCCCTCGGTTCTCCTTAGTCACATACCAGCCCGGGTGTGGGAATCGGTACACAGCCAGAGTTGAGATCTCCAAAACCTTTAATTACAAAAGAAAAGAAGGCATCGCTACAGCAACGCTAATCTGGGTGGGTCTTAAATGTATTATAAAGCTTACATCTAACTTGTTCTCCTCAAAAGGGGGTTTGGGGGAGAAATCAGAGCTTGGTCCTTCTTCCCATGGGTTGGCTCCAGATGTCAGGGCCTCCTTCAACTGGGGGGTGGGGGGCGGGGAAGCTACTCAGTCAAGAATGGACTGAAATTCCTTCTCAAATTGTCCATACTCATGTTCTGAGGGGCCTACTGGCTCTAGTCAGTCAAATACGAGTAAACGTCACTCTCATATTGCTACTGTGACATACACCCTCGCTCCCACAGTGTCTGAGGAAAAGGAAGTATAACTTTGCCAAGGTGTCCTGGGTGCCCGTGGCTGCCCCCAGCCCCTCACTCCGCCCACACCAAGATGGCACAGCCCATCGTCACATCAGAGGCTGTGCTGGGGAATGGGTTCTCTGGTAAGGGCCAAGGGTCCTTCCAGGCATGCCTTAGAAACCAGGGGTGTCACCCTGCCCCGGTGACGCTCATAGGCAACACGAATCGAGGCGCCTACAGCCCCCACCAGCCGTCTACCAAGCAGCTGGGCCAGGAGAAGACAGCCGCCTTGTCGCTTGAGGCGGGAGGCCCTCTGGTCCTCCGGGGGCTGGGGCGGGACACAGCACAAAGCCACAGAAGGGCTCACACCACCCACCCGGGAGAGGCGGGGCCTCAGCCCCTGACTTTACCAGCAGCACTATGGTGAGGAACCCGTCAAACACGTTGCTGGGGTAGGACAGGTAGCCCCGCAGGCCCAGAGCAAAGACCTTGAGCAGCATCTCCAACAGGTAGTACAGGATGAAGACAAAGTCCAGACTCTGAAAGGGGCAAAGAGGCGCCGGCGTCGGGGCCCAGTGCTGCCGGCTGCGCCCAGCCTCAGCCCCGGCGACAGGCCAGGCGGCCATCCCACCATGCAGACATTCCTCGTTCCTGCCACTCGGCTCAGACTATGGGGGACTGGGCAGGGCCCCCCCAGGCCACATCACTGTCTCCACCCACCTCTCCTCGCCCCTCCCAGCCCCATCTCTCACATGCAGGGCACCCCCTGCACCCCACTTCTGGCCCTGCACTCTCTCTCTCCTGTGACCTGTGCATGAGGGGACACTTCACTGACCACCACATATCTGCGCCCCCACCCAGACCACCCCTCGCTGTGTCCCCTCAGCTCAAAGAAGTATCTTCCCAAACCCTGGGGATGATTTCATGGGAATCCTCATTGCAGGTGGTCTCAGACTACGTCACTGTCTTTTCTGAAGCCAGTAAACAAAATATTGAGGAGCTCTTCCCTCAATGGGGGGGTCACGTGGGACCCTACCTGTGTGTGCACAGACCTTGGGCGGGGCTGGCGAGGGTGCCCATTCCCTCGACCGAGCCCTACAGGCCTCCGCAGGTGTTCAGCCTAAATTTTACTTATTCTTATCGACCTATCTCAACCTCTCCCACTGGAAATGGCTATAAGGTAGGAGGATGGAGAGTCAGAGAGGGAGAGAATCCCACAGAGTCCCCAGACGGGCTTTGGGAGGCCCCTACGAGCCATTCCCCTTACCAGCCATCTGTCACAACCAATCAAGCTGACTCTAGTGCTTAAAAAACTATCATTAAGGCTCAGCGCCTGTAGCTCAGCAGCTAGGGCGCCAGACACATACACTGGAACTGGCGGGTTCAAATCCAGCCCAGACCTGCCAAATAACGACAACTACAACCAAAAAATAACCAGGCTTTATGGCGGGCACCTGTAGTCTCAGCTACTTAGGAGGCTAAGGCAAGAGAATTGCTTAAGCTCAAGAGTTGGGGATTGCTGTGAGCTGTGTCACCATGGTACTCTACCCAAGGCGACATAGTGACACTCTGTCTCAAAAAAAAAAAAAAAAACTATCATTAAAAAGATAAAACATAGGCCAATTATCCAACTTGACATTCACCAAGAGTAAAAACCAGCCACCTCTGCAACATGTTATTCCCAGGGAAAAGCCTGAACCCTCCCAATCTCACCCAGGGAAAACCAATCAAAAATAATTTAAGTCTCGCCACCTGTGGTACAAGAGGCTAAGGCGCCAGCCACATACACCTGAGCTGGCTGGTTTGAATCCAGCCCAGGCCTGCCAAAATGACAATGATGGCTGCAACCAAAAAATAGGCGGGCATTGTGGGGGGCACCGGTAGTCCCAGCTACTTGGGAGGCGGAGGCAAGAGACTCGCTTCAGCCCAGGAATTGGAGGTTGCTGTGAGCTGTGATGCCACGGCACTCTACCCAGGGCGATAGCTTGAGGCTCTGTCTCAAAAAAAAAAAAAAAAAAAAAAAAAAATTTAAAAATCAAAAATTTATTTCAGTATAAAATAGAAAATCTTCAAACATCAGTGCAGGAAAGCCATTTTCCCACTTTTAATACTATGATAAATTTTACTCTACATTTAACATACATGATATTATGTGTCCTTTCTTAAATTTGACAAATCAAGTTTTTCTGATGTAATTAGGGGAAATTTCATGGCTTCCGTCAACTTCATAGCATCCATAGTACATTCCGTTACACACAACAGCACCTTTTGTAAAGGTGTTAATACAAAAATCACACGGAGGTGGTACTGCTGCTTTGCTTAAAATACAAACTGGAAAAGCTTTTTAAATTCCTATGAATTTGACTACACCTTTCAATATTAGGAAAGGAATTCACAATTCACAAGAAAAGGCTGAGGAAATAGCCAAGAAGAAAAAGCTCAAACCCCAAAGCCAGGCAGGCAGGAAAACACCTGTGGTCTCAGCAGCTGCCCCCTCGGGTCTCCTTCCTCTACATGACGCTTTGCCATCCACCTGCTGAGCCCACTGCACCAAGCTCACTCACCCTGGCCTGGGCCTAGACCCACTGTTGCCTCTGCCTACACCAGCCTCACCCACCCACCATAGGGCCTGGCACCCCCTCCTCTGGCACACCCCCTCCCACCCTCTGCGCCTGTACCCCACATGACAGGACTTCACTCCTGTACTAGGCAGCCCTGCGTCCTGCTAGACCCGGGGCCCCAGGCAGGAAGGCCGTGCTCTCCGGCTGCTCTGACTCCCTCACGCCCTGGCAGGGCTGACAGTCTGGCCAGACAGTGACCTCAGAACTTACCGCCAGGATGAAATGACTCCCACGGTCACCGGGCAGCCCGTCTTCATCCAGCACCAGAAACACCTGCAAAGCCAGATATGAGGGTGAAGCTCACCAAGCAGGCCCAGAACAGCACAGGGAAAGAGGGAGGAAGGGCAGGCGTGTCAGCAAGGGGATTAGGACACAGGGGCCTCTCACATCAACAAAGCAACCCCAAACTCACGCAAATGGACACGAGGTTTCCCAGGGCGACGAAGTTCCCCAGGTAGTCAAAGTAGTGGTGGCCAAAGAAGAACTGTGCGCTCTGCAGAAACGGAGACTGGTACTGGGGCCTCGGCGGGTGCTGGGCAGGGGACACACATGCTCAGAAACACGTCCTGCCCACAAACGCCCGCACCTTCTTACCCTGGGGCTACCTTATCTCCTACCCTAGCCTGTCCCAAACAAAGAAATAATTTATACACAAAACTGCTTGTGACCGTGCTCTATACAGCACCAAAAGAGGGAGAGAAGTAATCTGAATGTGCTCTGAGCGTGTAAGTAAAACATGTAGTATCATGCAGTCATCTTAAATCTGTGCCAAGCATCCCCACATGAAAAATGCCATGTGAAAAAGTACACATAAATGGTGTGCCGTAGCCCTGCAGCTCAGCACAGACGGGCTCACGCACAGTGAACAGGCGGGACAGGGGAGCAGTGGTGGGCAAGCCGCAATAACTACAGTCATTAGGATGCACTCAGGCCCAGCACTTTCTGAGCTCAGCGCCTTCCCTCAAGACCTTCTGCTAGATGTGCATGAGTACAGTCATAGCATGGTGACTACAGCAGACAACGGAAACATCCCAAATAGCCCTCAGGGAGTGTACCAGGACCCAGCAGGAGGAGAATGAGATTTTGCTGCACCTGCTGTCCCACACCAGAGCCAGGGACCACATGTGGCTATTTATTCTAAATTTCAATCCGGTAAGATGCAACAATTGCCCCATTTTCAGTGACAGATAACTACTGTGACAAGTGGCATCATGCAGGCCAATAGAACAGTGCATCTCCACAAAAAGTTCCATGTGAAAATGGAAAGATCTGTAAGACACTGCTGAGTGAAAAAGAGTGAGCTGCAGAACAAAAATTAGGACACTTAATTTATTTATGTTTTGGAGACAGAGTCTCACTATGTCACCCTCGGTAGAATGCCGTGGTGTCATAGCTTACAGCAACCTCAAACTCTTGGGCTTAAGCGATTCTCTTGCCTCAGCCTCCCAAGTAGCTGGGACTACAGGTGCCCGCTACAACGCCCAGCTATTTTTTTTTTTTTTTTGGTTGCAGTTGTCATTGTTTAGCAGGCCCAGGCCAGGCTCAAACCCGCCACCTTCATTCAGTGTATGTGGCTGGTGCCCTACTCACTGAGCAACCGGCACCAAGCCAGGACACTTAATTTACACATCAAAGAAAAACAAAATAATGATTCTTCTGGTACACATATGTATCTGTAATTGCATGGGGATAAGTCTGGAGAGAAACACCAAAATGTCAAGTCCAGGAGAGTGGCTATTCTGGGAGCTGTACCCAAACTAGCTGTGCCGTTATCAATTTACTGCCTCTCAATCCTCAACTCACCCTTCAATATCTGCCCACCACAATGGGTAGGGTCCCTTTCAGAATCTCTCCTCTGCAATAAGCACAAGGTGAAGTTTCCTCAGTAGAGGGCAAGGCTCTTCTGCAGTTTCCAGATGCTATGTGGTGGGATACCTGCTGACACTCTGTCCCATTCACACACCCAGATACACAGTCCACTGGCGACCTACAGCTGCAGCCTGACCTGCTAATAGCCTGACCTCCCAACCTCCGCAGCCCTCGACTGGAAACGAGGGCCCCCGCCACCTGCCCACAACAATGCCCTCTGTCAGCCTGTGCCACTGCCTGCTGCTGGCCTGAGCCCTCCTACACCTGGGAGGGTTGCTTCCTGCCTCCAGTGACCAGCTCCAGCCTAGCAGAGCAGACAAGTGAAACGCGTCAACACAAGGCAACCCCAAGTGCTGGGTCTCACAGTGTATCTTAATGTCCGTACTTATTGCCAGGTTGCCCACCAATGCCTTCCTGCCCCGCCTGTTCTCTGAGCATGAGCTCGCATCTGTTCTTTGCTGAGTTTTCAGGGCTGCTAGCACACCATTTATAAGTATTTTCTCACATAGCATTTTTCATATTGTAGTGAACACTTTGCATACATTTAAGGTGACTGCTTGTGACATCTAAACATCTCTGTCACCCTGTGGCCTGAATCACACCTTCTCTGTAAAGGTCTGAATCCTGGCCAGGCACAGTGGCTCATGTCTGTAATCCTAGCACTCTGGGAGGCTGAGGCAGGCAGATCAACTGACCTCACAAGTTCAAGACCAGCCTGAGCCACAGTGAGACCTCATCTCTAAAAACAGCCAGGCACCGTGGTAAGCACCTGTAGTCCCAGCTACTTGGGACACTGAGGCAAGAGAATCACTTAAGCCCAAGAGTTGGAGGCTGCTGTGAGCTGTAACGCCACAGCACTCTACAGAGGGTGACAAAGTGAAACTCTGTCTCAAAAAAAAAAGGAGGGGAGCTAAATCCTGGCCTTGGGGAGGGTCCCTTCCAAGGCCCTCCCCTTTGGCCCTCAGGTACCAAAGAGCTTTCTTCTACCTCACAGCTACTATTTATCATCATTGCTATTTCCTTGTATTATACTTTCTCTGTTTAATCCACTGGATTGCTTCTGTCCCCTGGCTGGACCCAGAATGATGCCTTGGCCAACAGAGATTTCAGCATTATTCATTGTCTTAAATTTTCACAAGAAGAATGTAGTCACGTGTCACCTGTGTAATTAAGAAGTAAACCTTGATATGCTTGTAGTGGTTGTCTTGGGGAAGAGGCACACTATGGTGGTGTTTTCCATTTTGCTGTTATCTCTAATGAACACTACATTTATTTTTTTTTTTTGAGACAAGAGCCTCAAGCCGTCACCCTGGGTAGAGTGCCGTGGCATCACAGCTCACAGCAACCTGCAATTCCTGGGCTCAAGCGAGTCTCCTGCCTCCGCCTCCCAAGTAGCTGGGACTACAGGCACCCGCCACAACGCCCGGCCATTTTTTGGTTGCCGTCATTGTTGTTTGGTGGGCCCAGGCTGGATTCGAACCCGCCAGCTCAGGTGTACGTGGCTGGCGTCTTAGCCCGTTGAGCCACAGGCGCCAAACCTGATCACTACATTTTAACCCAAAAAGCTTCTCATAAAAATAAAAGACCTTCCAGCAGCTGGCAAAGGCATGATCTCTGCAGCTGACAGCACACACTGGCAGCCCCCTGACAACACAAGAGGGCTCACTAGACTGGGAGGAGCAAGATGGCAGCCGAGTAACAGTTTCCTTGCTACTGGGCATGATGAGACTGGGGAGAGAAGACTTCAGGCATCTCTAGCTGGTGGGATCTGCCCAAAAGTCTTCCCTTTGGGACACAGGGAGTCAGCGAGAAACTTCTGGACCCCATGAGGAGGACAAAAGCAGTGGAGAACTGGACTCATCAAAACCCGAGTTCAGAGGCACAGCAACTTAAAGAGCAAGAGGAAGTGAGAGGAAAATTAGGTCAAGGAAACAGATAAAAGAAAACACTCATGAGGAAGAATCAGCAGAAAAATCCTGGCAACACAAAGAACCAGTCCAGAGCAACCCCCCACCCCAAAGTACCATGAGGTAGCTGCTACAAAGGACTCCACCTACAAAGGTTCCCCAACAATAAAAAAAATTAATTAATTACAAATATAAAAAGTAAAATGCATTTGTAGGGCAGCACCTGTGGCTCAGTGAGTAGGGTGCCGGCCCCATATACCGAGGGTGGCAGGTTCAAACCCGGCCCCGGTCCAACTCAACAACAAAAAAAAAAATAGCTGGGCATTGTGGCGGGCACCTGTATCCCAGCTCCTCAGGAGTCTGAGGCAAAAGAATCTCTTGGAGGTTGCTGTGAGCTGTGTGGCGCCATGGCACTCTACCAAGGGCAATAAAGTGAGACTCTGTCTCTACAAAAAAAGAATAAAAAAGATAAAAAAAATAAAATAAAATGCATTTGTATGCAAAAACAAAAAAGAAATGACAGAAAGGGAATTTAGAAAACAGATGATGGAAACAATGAAGGAACCTGCTGATAAAGTGGAAAATGACCAAAAGGAAATCCAAAAACAGAATCAAATAAGAGATGAACAATATGAAGAATATAGAAAGAATATAGCAGAGCTGAAGGAAATAAAGCAGTCAATTAGGGAACTTAAAGATGCAATAGAAAGTATCAACAACAGACTGGACCATGCAGAAGAAAGAATCTCAGAGGTAGAGGCGAAAGCTCTTGAGATAACTCTGATAGTCAAAGAGGCAGAAAAAAAAAAGAGAGAGAAAGCAGAACAGAAAGTTCACTGACCGAATTATGGGACTTTATGAAGTGTTCAAACATACAAGTTATGGGTATCCCAGAAGGGGAAGAAGAATGCCCCAGGGGAATGGAAGCCATACTAGAGAATATTATAAATAAAAATTTCCCAAATATTCTGACACACTCCTTTCAAAGGGATATCAGACCCCACGTCACCTCAACTCTTAACAGAGCTTCTCCAAGACACATTGTGATGAACCTGTCCAAAGTCAAGACAAAAGAAAACATTTTTCAAGCTGCCAGGAGTAAGCGCCAGTTGACCTACAGGGGCAAATCCATCAGGGTGACTGCAGACTTCTCTAAGAAAACTTTTCAAGCAAGAAGACAATGATCAGCTACCTTTAATCTACTTAAACAGATGAATTTCCAGCCCAGAATTCTATATCCTCCTAAGCAGGATTAAAATTAAAATTGACAGAGAAATCAAATCATTTACTGATATGCAAACATTGAGGAAATTCACCACAATAAGACCAGCTCTACAGTAAATACTTCAACCTGTTCTACCAATCATCACAATGGATCAACAGCAAAGTTAAGAACTCAGAAATTAAAGGACAGAACCTAACTGCCACAATGATGCAAAAGATAAAATTAAGCAATGGATTCTCACAAAATAAGATGAACAGAACGCTACTATACTTCACAATTATCTCAATAAATGTTAATGACTTGAATTCCCCACTGAAGAGGCATAGATTGGCTGACTGGATTAAAAAACACAAGCCATCCATTTGCTGTCTGCAGGAAACACACCTAGCTTCAAAAGACAAATTAAAACTCAGAGCTAAGGGTTGGAAGACAATTTTTCAGGCAAACAGAATTCAGAAGAAAAGGGGTTGCAATCTTATTTTCAGATACATGTGGATTTAAAGCAACTAAAGTCAAAAAAGACAAAGATGGTCACTTTATATTGGTCAAGGGAAAAATACAATAAGAAGACATTTCAATTCTAAATATTTATGCACCCAATTT
>CAUYRH010093960.1:0-15123 GCA_963574655.1 Perodicticus potto
AGCTCACAGCAACCTCCAATTCCTGGGCTCAAGCGAGTCTCCTGCCTCCGCCTCCCAAGTAGCTGGGACTACAGGCGCCCGCCACAACGCCCAGCCATTTTTTGGTTGCAGCCACCATTGTTGTTTGGCGGGCCCGGGCTGGATTTGAACCCGCCATCTCAGGTGTACGTGGCTGGCGCCTTAGCCCGTTGAGCCACAGGTGCTGAGCCTTTATTTTTATTTTTTGAGACAGGAGTCTCAAGCTGTTGCCCTAGGTAGAGTGCTGTGGCATCATAGCTCATAACAACTTCCAACTCTTGGGCTCAAACAATTCTCTTGCCTCAGTTTTTCTATTTTTAGTAGAGATGGGGTCTTGATTTTGCTTAGGCTGGTCTCGCACTTGTGAGCTCAAGCAATGAGCTGAGAGCGCTAGGATTACAGGTGTGAGCCACCAAGTCTGGTCAGAAAAGTTGTAGTTTAAGAGGAGGAATGTGGAAGTAGAGTACAGCCTCTCTGTTTTTATTATCTGGCAGACCCCAGCAATAGCAGGTTAATATTGGTTTATTTTGCATTTAACTTACAGTTAGGTTGCAATTTGCTGCTAAGGGATTTCATTTTCTTTAAATACACTTGTGGCTGAAATTTTTCTTAATAACTGTGGATAACTCACACATTTAAATAGGTTTTAGTTTGGTATTTGATTAAATTCATAAAATGGAACAAGAGGAGATGCGGTTGTTATGAGCAAGAATGTTGAAGAAAAGTTGAAATTAAAAGAAAATCTCTTTGCTTTTAGTTGTGTTAAATTGGTGGTTGAGGAGTAGATTTCTGTTAATTATTAAGGAAAATAAGTTCAGGCCTCAGAAATTCTGCATACATCCAGGCTGGGCACAGTGCCTCATGCCTGTAATCCTAGTACTTATGGAGTCTGAGGCAGGAGGATTCCTTGAGGCCAGGAGTTTGAGACTAACCTGAGTAACATAGCAAGACCTCATTTCTACAAAAAAATAGAAAACTTAGCCAGATGTGGTGATATGCTTCTGCAGTCCCACTTCTCAGGAGGCTGAGGCAGGAAGATTCTTTGAGCCCAGGAGTCTGAGGTTGTAGTGCGCTATGGTGATGCCACTGCACTCTAGCTGCAAGAGTGGATCATTTGTGTGCTAGGGGAACATCTAGAATCTGGTTTAGTCATGAAGTTTTCTCAGACAAAATTATTATTATTATTATTATTTTGAGACAGAGCCTCAAGCTGTCACCCTGGATAGAGTGCTGTGGCATCACAGCTCATAGCAACCTCCAATTCCTGGGCTTAAGCGAGTCTCTTGCCTCCACCTCCCAAGTAGCTGGGACTGCAGGCACCCGCTACAACCCCCGGCCATTTTTTGGTTGCAGCCGTCATTGTTGTTTGGCGGGCCTGGCCTGGATTCGAACCCGCCAGCTCAGGTGTATGTGGCTGGCGCCTTAGCCCCGTTGAGCCACAGGCGCTGAGCCAACAAAATTATTTTGATCTGGAACGTTCACGGTGGAGAAAATGCTAGCTAGAAATGGAATTATTTTGGTATGGGCAACAAAGATGAAGGGAAGAGAGCCTGTAAATGAGTTAGATTTCCAAAGCATTTGTTGAATGAATGGATGAAGATTGAGATGAATGGATGATGGATGGGAGAAAGGAACAAATTACTGGAATGACAAATTATTGGTCAAATATTATTCCTTGGTTTACTGGTAGTAGAAGACATCTGTAGGGATGTTGCAGGTCAGCCATTGGGATTTTTTTAGCTGTACATGAACCTTGCAAAGAGAGTTAGAGATTAGGGGCCCTTCATAAAGAAGAAGTGGTTAATCATTAATACTAGGGCAAAGTTTCACACATTGTGACTATAGATGATGTAAATGGGAGTGAGAGATTTGGCAGTGGTTCGGATGGACTGGTCCACTGTTCTCACATGATCAGGAGGGTTGAAGGGGGCAGTTCTGGATTTGGAGAGAAGGCCATGATAGTAAATCATTATCATCTGCATTTTGGAAGTAAGAAGACTAAGGCTCAAAGAGGCTAACCCAGTTGTTTTCAGTTCTGGCTGCATGTCAGAATTATGTGGAGGATCTTTTTAAAAATAGTGAGTACTGGCTCGGTGCCCATAGCACAGTGATTACAGCACCAGCCACGTGCACCGTGGCTGACAGGTTTGAGCCTGGCCCGGGCCTGCTAAACAACAATGACAACTGCAACCAAAAAATAGCCAGGCATTGTGGCGGGCACCTGTAGTCCCAGCTACTTGGGAGGTTGAGGCAAGAGAATTGCTTGACTCCAAGAGTTTGAGGTTGCTGTGAGTTATGATGCCATAGTACTTTACTGAGGGTGACAGAGTGAAACTCTGTCTCAAAAAAAAAAAAAAAAGTGAGTCCTAGGCCTTACCCTCAGTGATTGTGTAGTTGTTCTGAGGTGCCACTGGCCAAGTTTTTAAATGCTTCCCAAGTGGTTCTAACACGTAGCTGTTGTTAAGCACTGTAGAGTTAAATGTAGGTCCCAGGCCAAAGAGCCAATGAGTGGCAAGAGGTAGAACTTAAAACCTTGTCTTTTGTCTCTGAGCCTCATGTTTTACATTTTTTCACAAATGCTGCCCACTCTACCCATTTTCTTTCCTCATTACATCTCTTTTCATCTGATATTTCTTTCCAAACACAGCCCATACTGAAAGTGATGGTGGTAACAGTATTAGTACCCAGTCTGGTTTTCCTAATGTTCTCATTCTCTGCTCAGCTTCTGGACAACTATGAGCTGGTAGTAGTTGCTTCTCTGGGTCTTTGCATATGTTATTTCTTGTGCTTCTTTTGCTCCCATGCTCTCCCCACTCCCAATTTCTCCAGTTTCTGTAATACCTTATCAGTTAGGGTTTATAGGCTACAGAAACTGACACTGACCAGCTTATGATTTTTTTCAAAGGAGTATTTTCTTTTCTTTTCTTTTCTTTTTTTTTTTTTTTGAGACAGAGCCACAAGCTGTCACCCTGGATAGAGTGCTGTGGCATCACAGCTCACAGCAACCTCCAATTCCTGGGTTCAAGTGAGTCTCCTGCCTCCGCCTCCCAACTAGCTGGGACTACAGGCACCCGCCACAATGCCCGGCCATTTTTTGGTTGCAGCCATCATTGTTGTCTGGCGGACCTGGGCAGGATTCGAACCCGCCAGCTCAGGTGTACGTACCTGGCGCCTTAGCCCGTTGAGCCACAGGCGCCGAGCCACAAAGGAGTATTTTCGAAGAATGATGGAAAGTTCACAGAATTGGCCAGGCGTGGTGGCGCACGTCTGTAATCCCAGCGCTGTGGGAGGCCGAGGCGGGTGGATTTCCAGTGCTTACGGTTCGAGACCAGCATGAGTGAGCCCGAGAAAAGACCCCGTCTCTACCACCAGGAAAGAACACCACTGGGTGTTGTGGCGAGCGCCTGTAATCCCAGCTACTTGGGAGGCAACCGGCCCGCGCATCGTTACAAGGAAGGACAATGGGAAAAAAAAAAAAAAAGAAAGAAAGTTCACAGAATTGAACACAGTGAAAAGAAAGGCTAAATCACTAGACTGAACAAAGTTCAAGAATTAGGGCAACTTTGGGGAACCCAGGAGTAGGAATGGAGGGTCATCTCTATAGAATCAATTAGGTTCTATTATCATCTTAACTCCACCTGCCTTCTCTGTTTGTCTCTACCCAAAATTGAAATTTCAAGAGAGACTTTGACATAGAAGAGGTCATTGGCCCTGGGTAAAGGGTTCTGTGATTAGTGGCCCACAAGAACCCTACCAAATTAAGGAGGAGCAGTTCCCCCGTGGATGGTATGCTAGGCAGACCCAAAGAAGAGTTACTTGTTAGAGAGCTCTTACTGACAGCCCTTTTTACCTGGAAGACCAGGCTCCCCTGTAGATACTCGTGTAGCTCTGCATCCCATCCCTATATTAAAAATGCTTATTGCCCACCAGACTAAACTATAAGAAGCCAGAGGCTGGATCTATTCTGTTATATCCTCCAGATCCTCAGATATAGATATATATTTTTTTGAGACAGAATCTCATTCTGTGACTCTCAGTAGAGTACTATAGTGTCATAGCTCACAGCAGCCTCAAACTCTTGGGCTTAAGCAATGCTTCAGACACCTGAGTAGTTAGAACTACAGGCACCCACTACAACACCCAGCTAGTTTTTCTTTTTTTTTTTTGAGACAGAGCCTCAAGCTGTCACCCTGGATAGAGTGCTGTGGCATCACAGCTCACAGCAACCTCCCAATTCCTGGGCTCAAGCCAGTCTCCTGCCTCTGCCTCCCAAGTAGCTGGAACTACAGGCGCCCGCCACAACGCCCGGCCAGTTTTTGGTTGCAGCTGTCATTGTTGTTTGGCAGGTCCAGGCTGGATTTGAACCTGCCAGCTCAGGCGTACGTGGCTGGCGCCTTAGCCCATTGAGCCACAGGCGCCAAGCCCCAGCTAGTTTTTCTACCTTTTTTTTTTTTTTTGAGACAGTCTCACTATGTCACCCTCAGTAGAGCGATCTTCCTCCCTTAGCCTCCTGAGTAGCTAGGACTATAGGCAGACACCACCATGCCCAGCTGCTTTTTACTTTTTAGTAGAGACAGGAGTCTCGCATCTTGCTCTGGCTGGTTTAAAACTCCTGAGCTTAAGGGAGCCTCTTGCCTCAGTCTTCCAGAGCGCTAGATTATGGCCACGCCCAGCCTCTAGCACATAGGTAGTATCTTGGATATAGTAGGCTCTTGGTGTTTGGTGAATGAAATTCCAGACAGATTTAAATTAAAAATCACAAAGTTTGGGTGGTGCCTGTGACTCATTGAGTAGGGCGCCGGCCCCATATACCGAGGGTGGTGGGTTCAAACCTGGCCTTGGCCGAACTGCAAAGCAGAAAAGTAGCCGGGCGTTGTGGTGGGTGCCTGTAGTCCCAGCTACTCAGGAGGCTGAGGCAAGAGAATCCCCTAAGCCCAGGAGCTGGAGGTTGCTGTGAGCTGTGTGACGCCATGGCACTCTACTGAGGGCGATAAAGTGAGACTCTGTCTCTAAAAAAAAAAAAAAAAATCACAAAGCTTCTGCTACTCTTTTCCAAGGTAGGTATCCACTATTTCCCCTTTGTAAAGCCTGAACCCTATGTGCTATCTTGACCCTGCCATTTCCACTATCCCCTCTCTCCTCTGTTCTCTCTCTCACTTTCTTAGGTAATTGCTGGCTTTAACCGCCTTCGACAGGAACAGCGAGGTCTGGCATCCAAAGCAGCTGAACTGGAGATGGAGTTGAATGAGCACAGGTGAGAAAGTCAGGGAGGAGTAAACAACAGGACAGTTGAATGGGCCATTTTTTGAGGGAGGGTTGCAGTAGAGTGGGACTGAGTTCTCAGGTCCTGCCTTGTCCTACCCAGCCTAGTGATTGACACCCTGAAGGAGGTAGATGAAACCCGCAAGTGCTACCGCATGGTCGGAGGAGTGCTGGTGGAGCGGACTGTCAAAGAAGTGCTGCCTGCTTTGGAGAACAACAAGGAGCAGGTGAGCAAGAGTCCCTGGGCGAGCTTTAGGCAACAAAGGGCTCAATTTGATGGGGAGGCAGGGATTTAGGGACAATGGTGGAGGAGTCTCGGCAGAAACTCATGTTGAAGACAGCACATATATAGCATATATACTCATTATGCTATGCTAAGTCTAGCTCCTTAGACAAGACAAGTTGCTGTTGTCCTCTGCATGGGCTCTGTGACCTGATTGCAGAGGGCAGGGGGTTAGAACAGTGCTCTTCATAGATTAGTACATGGATAATGGCATCAGAGTCACCTGAAGGACTCATTTAAAATGTAGCTTCCTGGACCCTCTGCTGGACCCACAGGATCAGAACCTTTAGGGATGCCATGAAGTAACTTTTTTTTTTTTTTTTTTTTTGAGACAGTGTCTCAGTATGTCCCCCTTGGTAGAGTGCCAATGGTGTCACAGCTCACAGCAACCTCCAACTCCTGGGCTTAAGCGAATCTCTTGCCTCAGCCTCCCAAGTAGCTGGGACTACAGCGCCTGCCACAACGCCTGGCTATTTTTGTTGTTGTAGTTGTCATTGTTGTTTGGCAGGCCTGGGCTGGGCCCATTGTATGTGGCCGGCACCCTAACCACTGAGCTACAGGCACCAAGCCCATGAAGTGACATTTTATTTTCTTTTATTTATTTATTTTGAGACAGAGCCTCAAGCTGTTGCCCTGGGTAGAGTGCCGTGGCATCACAGCTCACAGCTCCAACGCCTGGGCTCAAGCAGTTCTCCTGCCTCCGCTTCCCAAGTAGTTGGGACTACAGGCACCTGCCACAATGCCCTGGGGTTTTTTTTGGTTGCAGCCATCATTGTTTGGCGGGCCTGGGCTGGATTTGAACCCCGCCAGCTCAGGTGTATGTGACTGGCACCCTAGCCACTTGAGCCACAGGCACCAAGCCATTTTTATTTTATTTAATTTTTTTTGTTGAGACAGACTGTCACTGTCGCCCTCGGTAGAGTGCTGTGGCGTAACAACTCACAGCAACCTCAGACTCCTGGGCTCAAATGATTCTCTTGCCTCAGCCTCCCAGGCATCTGGGACTGCAGGTGCCCACCACAAATGCCTGGCTATTTTTTTGTTGGAGTTATCATAGCTGTTTAGTTGACCCGGGCTGGGCTTGAAACTGCCAGCCTCTGCGTATGTGGCTGGCACTGTAACCACTGTGGTATGGACACCAAGCCTGAAGTGACATTTTAAAAATTAGACCAGGTGTGGCTCGGCGCCTGTGGCTCAGTGGGCTAGGGCGCCAGCCACGTACACCTGAGATGGCGGGTTCGAATCCAGCCTGGGCCCGCCAAACAACAACGACGGCTGCAACCAAAAAATGGCCGGGCGTTGTGGCGGGCGCCTGTAGTCCCAGCTACTTGGGAGGCAGAGGCAGGAGACTGGCTTGAGCCCAGGAATTGGAGGTTGCTGTGAGCTGTGATGCCACAGCTCTCTATCCAGGGTGACAGCTTGAGGCTCTGTCTCAAAAAAAAAAATAGAAATATCATCTTTCCTGGGCGGCGCCTGTGGCTTAAAGCAGTAGAGCGCTAGCCCCATATGTCAGAGGTGGTGGGTTCAAAGCCAGTCCCGGCCAAAAAGTGCAGAGATACCATCTTTCCTTCACTTCTTCCAATCATAGTCCATTTCATGTGGGAGTCCTGAAATACTTATATAATCTCTGTTGCTTGTCCTCTAGATACAGAAGATCATTGAGACGTTGACACAGCAGCTTCAGGCAAAGGGAAAAGAACTAAATGAATTCCGGGAAAAGCACAACATTCGTCTCATGGGGGAAGATGAGAAGCCAGCAGCCAAGGAAAACTCAGAAGGGGCTGGGGCTAAGGCCAGCTCAGCTGGAGTGTTGGTCTCCTAGGGACCACGGTCTTTGCACTTTTCTTTTTTTCTACCCTGCTTCCCACTTCTAACTTCTCTTATTGTTATTATTATTTTCTCTGCTATTGTAATATTTTTTGTTAATTAAATGTTTTGGTCAGAATGCTTAGCTGTAGTCTGAAGCTTTCTTCCAATTGGGGTGGAAATTGGAGGGGGCAGAAGACAGCACTATTCGTGGGTTTTGTTTCCATCAGGTTAATGGTTCACAATATCAGCCGGACCCATATTTTCTCCCTTCTCCTGCAAATAAAGATGTCTACTTATTTACTGCTCTTCCAAAAAAAAAAAGGATTCAGAGACAAATATTGACTCTAAGATTGAAATTTAATAAGCATTTGAAGTGAAATGGATAGCTCAATATCCATAATATTTTATGGATTCTCAAGAAAACAGGCTTGTTGAGTGTGTCTCGGCACTATTCCTTAGATAAAGAGGTCCAGGATGCAAACCTGTGGACTAGCTGTCCTGCCATCCTCACCAAAACCCCCAACCAGGTAAAGCTGATCATTCCAAAGGCAGGTACGATGGCCCACGCGTTTCAGCCCACGGTCTGCACAGGGAAAGTGGAACCACAGAGGAGGAGACTTGCCTGTTGGGTAGGGGCAGAGGGTGGGTATTGAGGCAGGAGCACTTTGTCACCTATGGACTTCTTTTTTTTTTTTATAGAGACAGAGTCTCACTTTATCGCCCTTTGTAGAGTGCCGTGGCGTCACACAGCTCACAGCAACCTCCAACTCTGGGGTTAGGCGATTCTCTTGCCTCAGCCTCCCAAGTAGCTGGGACTATAGGCTCCCGCCCCAACGCCCGAGGCGGGGTTTGAACCCACCACCTTCGGTATATGGGGCCGGCGCCCTACTGGATGAGCCACAGGCGCCACCCTGTTTAGATCTTCTTAACACCTTTTAAAAAGTTATTATTTTTTCCCAAACCAAATTCATACCTTTTAAGAATATATTCCTTGATATCATATTCATTTGAGCCACGGGCCGCCCTGGAATTCTTAATATGACAAAAGGCATGCACACTGTTTTTCTCTTCACTCAGTAAGTGAGGCTTTTCAAATTTTTTTATATTTTTTCATTTATTTTATTTTATTTAATTTTAATTTTTTTTTTTAGAGACAGAGTCTCACTTTGTCGCCCTCATTAGAGTGCCGTGGCATCACACAGCTCACAGTAACCTCCAGCTGCTGGGCTTAGGGGATTCTCTTGCCTCAGCCTTCCGAGTAGCTGGGACCACAGGTGCCTGCCACAACACCCGACTATTTTTTGTTGCAGTTTGGTGGGGGCCGGGTTTTAACACACCACCCTCAGCATATGGGGCTGGCACCCTACTCAATGAACCAAAGGTGCCACCCCAAATGTTTGATTTTCCTTTAACTTCTGTCAACTAATTCTTCCTCCTCCCTACCCCATCACTCCCATCTTCTGTAGTCGTCCCACCTTTTCCCCCTTCAAGCATTAGTCTGGTTCTCACGGGTATCATAGATGTAGAGGTCATTGCAGATGGTGTCTCTAGCTCTAGTCAGAGTTTCTCCACCAAACAGCACAGCAAAGGGTCCCACCACAGAACATGAGTGATGCCGTAGTCCGTGGGGCCCCTTCAGGGACCCCTGCTCACTGCTCACAAGCCTTGCCAGCTGTTCCACCAAATGAGAAGCAACAGGTGTCTCCTCCTAGGGGGAAAAAGAAGGGACTCTTTTGAAGGGATTTGGACATCACAATTTTAGCCCCCTTCCACCCTAAGCAAGATAAGAGGAGACTTTAGCACTCTGAGGGACTGAGGTGGCTGGATCGCTTGATCTCAGGAGTTACAAATCTGCCTGAGCAAGATGGAGATCCTGTCTCTTAAAAAAAAAAAAGAAAGAAAAAAAAATAGCTAGGCATTGTAGAGGGCACTTGTAGTAGCTACTTGGGAGGCTGAGGCAAGGGGATCATTTTCTGCCCAAGAGTTTGAGGTTGCTGTGAGCTATGATGCCATAGCACTCCACCCAGGGCAACAAAGTGAGACTGTCTCAAGGAAAACTAAAGATATGAGGAGATAATACCTTAATCTTCCCATGACTCCAGTGCCCAGCCACTTCTGGTTCACATGAGTTGCAGCCCCCAAAGAGTAATAGCTGATGACCTGGGTAGGGTCCAGGAGTTTGGAGTAGAGCAGCACAGTGCCCTGAGCGTGAGGCTGTGTGGCAACGTTCTTCCTTATAGCTGTAAATATGCAGAAATTCAGGCCTTACTGGAGTTTTCTGAAAAATAAGCACCACTGCCTTTGCCAAGGATAGAAAGGCGTGGGGGCAGTGAGTGCCATAGGTTTGATCATAGGGAGGGTGATGCTGGAGAGTTCAGGAGTCTTATAGGGTAGGCTCCAGCAGAATTGAGGTGTTAGGGTGAGCATGTGGATAAACTGCCCGAGAAATCTGGCTTTTGGTTTTCCAGAGTGTAGATGCAAGAAGAGTGAAAAGCTTTGAGTAAAGAGTGCCATACCAATAGGTGCGGGCGCGGGGGTCCAGCCTTAATGTGTATATGCTTCCATACCGTCGCTGAGTGCGGACACCTCCCTCTCGGCCAGTCACGCGCAGCTCTCCATCGGAGAGGCGGGTGCAGGTGTGATTACTGAGACCGGCAGGAGGGCGATTGGCAGGGGTCGCTGTCCACGCCTCCCATACTCCGCGCTCTGTATCCAGAGCAGTCACTGTGGCCAGGCGGCGTGAGCCGTCCCAGCCGCCCACCACGCAGAGCCACCGCCCGCCTACGGGTGCTGCGTCGTGGTGACTACGCGCGGGGCTTCCCCGGGCTCCCAGCCGCACCGCCTGGCCCCCAGCCGGGTCGAAAACCACTGTGTCACTGCTGGGCTCTCTAGCTCCTCCTCCTAGGAGACCTCCCACCAGATAGAACCGTCCCCGCAGTTCAGTGCATGAATGGAAGGCCCGAGCCAAAAGCGCGTCCCGCGCCACCGGCCGCCAGGCCCAGCTCGAGCCCGGTGCCCGACCCGAAGGCACCGCCGCTGCCATGGCCCGAAGGAGGGGATGGCAGCCGAGTGAGCTCTGGCAGCGCGCCCCTACATGGGAGGGCGAGGCACCACGCCTTCCGTGGGCTTCCCGGGGCCCGTTCCCCTACCGGGCATCAGCCCGGTTCCCACCTCAAGCTGCCGCCTCCTTTCTGCTGTCGCCCAGCGACCACTGCACAGGCTGCAGCAAACTGAAGGTCGCAAAGCACCGGTTACCATGGAGACGAGAGACCTGGGAGCTACCGGAATCCTACAGTGGTGTCACCCAGGCGACAGGAGCTGTGCCAGGTCAATAAAAATCCTAAAAGACTGTTAGCCGCAGAAAGTCGGCGGACAGCCATTTCCTCAGAAGAACTCCTGTTGTTGCATCTGCCAACTAACTCGCAGTTATGACATTTGAGGTGCAGATGTTGCTCCACGGGGACGGGGAAGAGCCGTGTCCTGTCGGCTTGGGGGTTCAGTTCAGACTGACCTTCTCTGGGAGGAGCTGGGAAGGAGAAACGTCAGAGGGCAAGGAAGTGAAAACGTACCGAGCGCAGGCTAGGAGTCACGAGACTTGGATTCTAGTCTCCGCTGTGCCTAAGACTAGCAAGAGGACTGTTTCCCGTTAGGCCTTCTCAGCGTTCTCATGTATAAAACGAGCTGTTGATTTCCTTAGGTTTTCTTCCAGACCAAAGTTCTGTGGCCGCGAAGGTCCTGATAGACAGGGTGGGAGAGTCCTTCCAGCGCTGGCCACTAGGGGGTAGCAGAACCCAGTCTCCGGGGCTGGTGCGGGGAGCGGCCGCGCATGGTTGTGTTGGAGTGAGGGAGGGAAAATACCTTAGGTATACTTCAACCTTGGACAACATTTAGTGAAGTTGAGTCTCGGTAAGAGTAAGTCTTTATTTCATCTTGTTCGTACAACATAAGGGAACTGAAGCACTGTGGCATCTGGAACTCTGAATTAAGGGCAGGGAATTTCTTCTGATGAGATCACTGGCAAAAGCTGTCCATCTTGGCTTGGCGCCTGTGGCTCAAGCGGCTAAGGCGCCAGCCACATACACCACACCTGGAGGGTTCGAATCCAGCCCAGGCCCGCCAAACAACAATGATGGCTGCAACCAAAAAATAGCTGGGCATTGTGGCGGGCGCCTATAGTCCCAGCTACCTGGGAGGCGGAGGCAGCAGAATCGCTTGAGCAGGAGTTTGAGGTTGCTGTGAGCTGTGATGCTTACTGCACTCTACATAGGTTGACAGCTTGAGACTCTGTCTCAAAAAGAAGAAAAAAAAAGCTGCCCAGCCTTAGAAGCTGGATGGGGGATGAAGTGGGGGAGGAGAAAAACAGACTCTTATCCCTTCCTGATATCTTCCTTTTATTTAAGCCAGGTTCCTTATCTTAACTCTGTCACCCCCTCAGGACCCAGGGAAGAATGAAGGTCCAGATCCAAGCCCACTGGCTTCAGCCACAGAAGGAAATGCAGACAGAGTTCTACTCCCAGCACAGCTGGAGTGGGCAGAAACAGGATCGGTGTCCTTTGGAGTTGGGCTGTAAGTGGGAATGATGGCTTACTTTTTTCCTTTGTTTTCCCACATCAACTTGCTCCCCATCATACTCAAGAAATTGAGACGATAGAGATGGCTAGGGCTGCAATGGGGTTGGGCACGTGACTTAGGAGTGTGATGGCACGAAGTTTTCTTCTCCTGATCCCAAGTCTTGGTCCTCAGAGAAAACAGCATGGTAAAGGGATGGGCAGAAAGGCACAATTAGGGAAGTTACCAGGTCCTCCCCCTGTACCGTAAAGCCAAGATTCAACAATAGCTTTGAAAGTCTGCCTTCTCAACTATAGAGTTTCCTGAATATGACAAGCAGAATCCTGTGTTCCAAGGTCATGATAAAAATCTCTGAAAAATTATGAACTTCTACCATCCTTGGCTGAAATCTGAAAGTCAATCTTCTCCCTAAATTTGGCACTGGCTAACCTCTCAACAGCTGGAGTCAGATCTGTCACACTGCTGGGATTAGGCAAGGACCTGCCTGGGGGGTGGGGTGGTTTTGTTTAAACCTTATTGGCCTATATATCCATTTTAGGCTCTTACTTTTGCCCAAGTCTTTGTTGTTCTGTCAGACTCTTATTTTCTGCCTCTCCTGGATAGAAGTGGGAACTCCCCACCCTGAGGGCCTTTTCAGCTCTTCTCTCCCAGCTTTGTTTTCTCTTTTCCTCCCAGCTTCCACTCTGATTCTGAATCCTTGGCAATAGGCATCTCACTTAGATATCTCATATATACCTCTCCCAGTTCTGTACCTCCTCCAGTTCTGCCTAATAGCTAGAAGCATCTAGCCTTTGCTGAGCCATCCTTAGACCCTGGGAGAGGAACTTCCCAGGACTCCTACCTCCTTTTTTAAGTTTGAACTAAGCCTGTATTTTGGAGGAGGCAGAAAAGCCAGAGAGAAAGAGAAGAAAAAAACTAGCCAATTTACACTTGTATGACACATGCTTAACACCCTAGGACAGCATCTGAAATGGTCTATAATGACCCTGTCAGTGATACACAAACTGAAAGGGTATTAAGATAAAGTGAAGGGGCCTAGGTGGTAGCTCATGCCCCCACTTTGTTTTTTTGGGGGGGAGGGGCATTGTGGTGGGTGCCTGTAGTCCCAGCTACTTAGGAAGCTGAAGCAGGAGGATCACTTGATCCCAGGAGCTTGAGGTTGCTGTGAGATATGATGATGCCACTGCACTCAACCCCAGGCAATACAGTGAGATCTTGTCCCAAAAAAAGTAAAAAAATTTAAAAAGATAAAGTGAAGGGTAGACATGAGAGAAAATTGTGAGGCATAGGGACAAGGGCAGCCAGGGTTTCTTGTCCTCTGGAGCTTCTTTCACGTGTTGATAATACCAAGGGACAGCCTCTGTCCAGGAGTGGGCATGGGAGCAGAACTTGTCTGATAATCTCTGTGTGACCCTATGATTTTGGTTTGTCTCAGTTAACAAAGAGTCTAGTTGATCTCTAGCAAGCAAGGATCCCTAGAGCCCAGCTTCCCAGCCTTAGATGGCTGTCCTTTCCCCTTGTCTCAAACCTTCACAAAGCTCTCCATCTTCTGACCCTGGAGTCATTTGGTTCTCTGCATTTTTCGGAATATAGAGAAATCCAACAATTGCACCGCACAGTCTTAGTCGCACACTCAAGACTCCCATAATTCCCTCTGCCTAGGTCTCCCAGGCTGTCGCCTCCTTCAGACCCTCTCTCTGGCTGTTCCTCTACTGTCCTTTGACCTTTCTATATTTCTCCCACAGCTCATTCTGGCCACTTGACCTGGCCCCATGACATTCTGGTCCTAATTCTGGCTGTTTGCTTTCAGCTCAGCTAGAATAAGAACATGGATAAATAAAAGGACGAAGGAATGACCAGGAAAAGAGATTGCAAGAGGCCAGATCTTGAGAGCTCATTCAAGTGAATGTGAGCTAGAAGGAGTCTGGGGGTAGGGGTGGAATTGTAAGCAGACTTGGAATGGAGAGAGGTGGGAATTAGCCAAATTTGAGAATAAGGAAAGTATCATTGAGTTATTGTTGAGTGGTGGGACCAAAGGCAGAAGAAGGAAGTACCTGAGTGGTCCTAGCAGTGAACAAGAAAGCATCTAGAAATTTCTCTTCTGGTCTTTCTAGTTTGTCTCAGCCACATTGTGTCTTTGAATCCCCCCCCAACTCCCTCCCCACCCCCATCAGTAACTGTGTGGTTGTATGTATGTGTTTCTCTCTTTCTTTCTGTCTCAATACAGATGATCCCTAACTTATGATGGCTCAATTCTTTGACTTTACAATGATGGGAAAAGGATATACATTCAGTAGAAATTGTACTTTGAATTTTGGTGAATTTTAATATTTTTCCATGCTTGTGATAGGTGTTTTTTTTTTTTTTTTTTTGAGACAGAGCCTCAAGCTGTTGCCCTGGGTAGAGTACAGTGGCATCACCACTCACAGCAACCTCCAACTCCTGGGCTTAAGTGATTCTCTTGCCTCAGCCTCCCAAGTAGCTGGGACCACCACCTGCCACAACGCCCAGCTATTTTTTGGTTGCAGTCGTCATTGTTTTTTGGCAGGCCTGGACTGGATTTGAACCCGCCAGCTCAGGTGTATGTGGCTGGCACTTTAGCCATTTGAGCCATAGGCGCCGAGCCATGATAGGTGTATTAAATGCAATTTTGACTTAGGATATTTTCAGTTTCATCATATATCTGTATATATGGACATCTGCAGACCTTTTTATCCCTAAGTTGTCTTCGGTCTCACTGTGTCTTGAAATCTGTCTCTCACTGTTTCTACTTTTGTGTTTCTCTCTGGGTTACTGCCCATTTTTGTCCTGCTGAACATAGCTAGCCATCTGACTTTCCTGCAAGGAGTTTTGGAACTTTCCAGATGTGGCCAGACTTCTCTTAGCTGCATTCTAGAACAAGTGATCCCCCTGCCTCAGCCTTCTGAGTATCTAGGACTTAAAGGTGCAGGCCACCAAGACTGGCTAATTTTTTTTATTTTTATTTTTATTTTTTTTTGAGACAGAGCCTCAAGTTGTCACCCTGGGTAGAGTGCTGTGGCATCACAGCTCACAGCAACCTCCAATTCCTGGGCTCAAGCGAGTCTCTTGCCTCCACCTCCCAAGTAGCTGGGACTACAGGCGCCCACCACAACGCCCGGCCATTTTTTGGTTGCAGCCATCATTGTTGTTTGGCGGGCCCA
>CAUYRH010093961.1:0-23799 GCA_963574655.1 Perodicticus potto
TGGCCTCTATTAGTTTAAGAAATGTCCCTTCTATACCAATTTTCTTAAGTGTTCTGATCATGAAGGGATGCTGGATATTATCAAAAACTTTTTCTGCATCAATTGAGAGAATCATATGGTCTTTATTTTTTAATTTGTTTATGTGCTGAATTATATTTATGGACTCATGTATATTGAACCAGCCTTGAGATCCTGGGATAAAGCCCACTTGGTCATGGTGTATGATTTCTTTGATGTGTTGCTGGATTCTGTTTGTTAGGATCTTATTGAATATTTTTACATCAATATTCATTAGTGATATTGGTCTGTAGTTTTCTTTTCTTGTTGGGTCTTTTCCTGGTGTAGGGATCAAGGTGATATTTGCTTCATAGAATGTGTTGGGTAGTATTCTATCTTTTTCTATATTTTGGAAAAGGTTGAGTAATATAGGTACTAGTTCCTCTTTAAAGGTTTGGTAGAATTCTGACCTGAATACATCTGGTCGCGGGCTTTTCTTTTTAGGGAGATTTTGTATTTTTGATGCTATTTCAGAACTTGATATTGGCCTGTTCAACATTTCCACTTTATTCTGGCTAAGTCTAGGAAGGTGGTGTGCTCCCAAGTATTGGTCAATTTCCTTCAGATTTTCATATTTCTGAGAGTAAGGTTTCTTGTAATATTCATTAAAGATTTTTTGAATTTCTGAGGGGTCTGTTGTTATTTCGAGTCTGAGTATCTTAAAGTGTATACATATTACCACATTGCCCTTCAGTAATGATTTTTTTCTCTTTAACAATACATGAATACTCATTTTCTACATTCTCAACACTAGACGTGATAAAACTTTTTAAATGTTTGGGCATCCTTGAAGCCAAACAATGCATTTCTTTAATTATCAGTGATGTAAAGATGATTTCTAAATAAATGTATCATCTTCATTTCTTCACAAGCAATTTTAGCTTATTTTCCTGGCATACTCTTCATCTTTTGCTTTATCTAAGAAGGATATTAACCTTCTATATGTTACATATATTGCGTTGTTTCTCATTTTGATATCATGGAGGTATTTTTTGAAGTGTACCAGGGGTGTCCAACCAGCAGCCCTTAGGATACATGCTGATTTTGTGAGAACTTTTTTTGCTTTTTTGTGATATCAGGTATATATACCATGAAAAGTATGCATGGACTCCCCCCCCCTTTTTTTTTTTGTTTTTGGTAATCAAAATTAATTCGTGTTTGTGTTTTTAATGTGTATCCCAACAAAACTCTTATTCTTACATTTTGAAGCAGAGCAAAAAAAAGGTTGGACACTGCTGCTTTTAAATTTTTTGAACATTCAAATCTCTTTATCTTTTAACTGTATAATTTCTGGCCTTGAATGTTGGCTAGGAAAACCTTTTCATATCCATAGCTTATAACTATCTCTTTCTGTATTTTCTTCTGGTCTTAAAAAAAAAAAACTGCTTGTTAATTTTAAAATAGTATGTGTTTTATTAAATCATAGCTGTGTGCATTAATGCAATCATGGGATACAATGTGCTGGTTTCATATACAATCTGAAATATTTTCATCAAACTGGTTAACATAGCCTTCATGGCATTTTCTAAGTTATTGCGTTAAGACCTTTATATTCTGCATTTAGTAAGTTTCACCTGTACTTGTCTAAAATGCGCCATAGGTGTGGTCCCACCAATTACCCTCCTAAAATAGCATATTTTAAATGTTAGTTATCTCTATCTTTATTAAATCCTGTTTCTTTTTTTTTTTTCTTTTTTTTGCAGTTTTTGGCCAGGGGCTGAGTTTGAACTCACCACCTCTGGTATATGGGGCTGGCGCCCTACTCCTTTGAGCCACAGGTGCCACCCAATCACGTGGTTTTCTTGCCTTCCCAAAGTAATGGGAAAGCAGAAAAACTTACTTTAAAAATATTGATAATATAGGCTGTAGATCCATATTTGTAGACATAAAAAGTGATTATTTTATATATATATATATTTTTTTTTTTTTTTAATTTAGAAAAGAAAAGAGAAAGATATAGCATGTCAAGTCCAAAAATAAGACAGGAAAAAAGGCTCCAAAGAGGTAAGCAAGAGAAGTGACATCATTACTCCGTTGGTGTTTATCAGGGTCCTCACTTGAACAGCCAGCATGACCGGGAGATCCTCTCCAGCCACAGTGACACGCTTTGTCACCGGAGCACTGCCAGCCCCACACTGTCCATTAGGCTACTCCATCACAAGGCTCTTCCCCTCAAAAGAAGGGAGGACCCAGCATCAAGTTCCTTCAAACCTGGCCTTCTTTTCTTTTATCATAGGGAAGGAATGGGTTGAAGCAGACATGGGGCATCAGACAGTTTTGAGATTAGGACTGCACCCAGTCCAAGGTCAGAGCCAGAAGGAAAAAACACAGGAAACCTGAATCCACAAACAGGACTGAGACTCCCAATCCCAAACTGGAATTAGATTTGGAGTCACAGAGTGTTCAAACCACCATCAACTCAAGCCTCCTCACGTGTAACTATGAGGTCTGATGATTAAGTTTTTAAGCTTGTCCTAGAAAAGGTGTTTTGAAGGGTGGACTAGGTGCTGGCATCGGTGCAGTTTCCCAAGGGGACCGTAGTGATATTCAGCAAGGAGGCATGTAGCACCTTTTCTGGGATTGGTTCACAAACTTAACTGTCCAACCTCACACTCCAATGCATAAAAGCCATGTTATTTGCAGAACAGACCCCTCTGCTGTGTCCCTCTGTTGCCTTCATCACCCCTTTCTTCTTCTGCTCTGTGTTCTCTCCCTCTTCCTTTTCCTCATTCCTTTCTCCTTCCTTTTTCTTTATTTTTTTCACTCAAAACTATTTACTGAGGGTGCAAGGTGTGCCAGGTAGTGGGGATTCCTTTGGATTCTGTGCCCTTAAGAGAGCACAGCCTGGAAGGAACCTCCTCCCAGCTCCCAAACACAAATCAGGACATGAGCCTCACTGCTGTGGAAATTCCCCTAGTTTTTCTGCTTGTTTTCAACATGCCTCAGGGTTTGAGCTGGGCAGGCATTCAGATCTGCTGGCCTGCTCTCCTCCTCCTCTGGTCTCTTCCTCCCCTTCCCTCACCCCATTGCCTCCTTAGGCAAGAGGAACTCACTTTCTTCTTTCAGTCATTTGCTGAGTGTTCAATACCCATAACTTCTAGGAAAGCTTGACATTCACACCTCCAATCTTTTCTTTTGGTATTTAGAGGTAATTTGGGGAACTTATAATTCCCTTTTTTGCTCTCAACAAATTGTGTTTCAAGATTTTGTCTAAGGTCTCCAAAATGGCCTCAACTAAGCAGTGATGTCTCAGTTCAAGCCAACCTCTGCCCTGTCCCAGAAACCTGTTGATTTCATAGTCAGGGAACTCTTTACAATTTATAAGGACAAAAAATGCATACTTCTCACATTCCTACACATGTAGTGCCTGTTACACGTATTTAACAAGGATGGATTGAATGTGAGGCATATGTCAACTACCTGTCCTAAGTCCTGGGGACTCAGCGGTGAGCAAAACAGACACAAATCCCTACCTTTACGGAGCTTGTGCTCTAATTGATATGCCTATAATTAATAAACAAAAAGAAGCATTGAAAAGAAAATGAAAAACAGAAAGAAATATGGTGAGTATTGTTGCGTCTCTCAGAGAAAGAAAGATATACATAAGAAAAGAGAAAAGTAATTTTGGGGAAATGGCTAAATAAAAGTGAGGTATAGAGATCTCCTGAAAGGGTAGAAAGTAATGAAAAGGGGGCCAGTAATTAGGAGGCCCCAATTTAAACTATTCACAAATCATTACTTGGTCTAGGGGAGACTTCACCTGGGCATGGCATCAAAGAAAAGCTCCAAGTGGTGGATAAGGAGACTCAAAGGAAAGATGACTCAGCCTGCAACTCAAAGATCATGACGAGGGCCCAGAAGGCGAGAATTGAATGTGCCCAAATGTCCAGATCAAAAGGTAAGGCCAGTGATGGAATCTGCCATTCTACCAGGCTCTGCAGTCCAGTCCAGGCTTCCTCCTGCCCTGCCCTTCTGCTCTCTGGGGCCTCCCTGCATCACTGTCCACTGCCTCCCGTGCCTCATTTAGCATTCATTTTTCTTCTGCTTCTGTATCTTACTTCTCCAGCTTCAACTCTTGTCAGCTTTCTTCCCTCTTTAGGCTTCTGCCACATTGGCCTTTGCTCTTTTCATTAGTCAAGTACAATAGGTACCACTTCCAAACACAAATCAGGTATGTAGAGGTAATTTGGGGAACTTAGAAATTAAGTTCTAAGGGGTGGGGTCCCCAGATGGGTGCCATCTCCAAGCCTGTTTGTCTCAGGTCTGCAAGAATAAGAAGCTTATAAACCAACTGGGACACTGAGCACTGTTTTCACAGCAAGGGTCCTCCATGGAGATGGCAGCGCATTGACTCTAGTCAAGCTCCTATTTTGTCACATATCAGAACAATGAGTATCATTGGTGTAGTTACAGAGAAATGTGTGTATCATAAGTTTACAGCTGGATTCACACACACACAGCACCCACGTACTTAGTAGCCAGGTCGAGAAACAGAACATAATCAACATCCATAATCTAACCCCTGCCCTCATGCTGAGGCTCACCCTAGCCTGTTTTCCCACCACGGAAGTCAGTTGGAGACTGAATGCTTCACCTGCAAAGCCAAGCCCTTCTTCTTCTCCCTTCTCTTCTGCTATTTACCCTCAGATTTCACCTCAAACCTCACTTCCATAGGGAAGCATTCTCTTCCCGGCAGACAGGGCTGGGACTCTCCGACAGGCACACGCCTGCATTTTCCTTCATGGTGCTTACCTCAACTGTAATTGATGATCTGTGCACAGCCTGGCCACCACAGGAAAGTCACTCGAGGTCAGTAAGTGGATTAGTCTTGCTCATGGCCCTACATCCAGCTCCCTGTGCTTCACATAGTTGGTACTAAAATAACTGATGAATCGAAACTTTATTCATTCTTCCTCGATTATAAATACCAACATATGGGCCCATATAATGCATTAGTGTGAATTAGAAAAGGTGTCCTTCCCTCAGTACAAGGCAGAGCTGCTTCTTGAAACCAAGCTCTTTGCTGCCCTCTGCTGGAAGACTGTTGTACTAAGCGTACATGTTGATTTTTTTTTTTTTCTTTTTTTTTTTTTTTCCAGAATATTAAAGGGGTGCAAACGTTTTGGTTGATATAATCCTTTTGTACCATTTGAGTCAAAGTTATTACTGTTCCCTCCACCTGTATAATGCACCTATTAGGTGTGAATTTACCCTCCCCCCACTGATTTCCGTTGAATTTTACTTCCCTATGTGCACATAAGAGTTGCTGAAATACTTTCAATTTAGTACTGACTACATGTGGTGTTTACTTGTCCATTCTTGTGATAATTCAATTAGAATAATGGTCTCCAGTTCCATCCAAATTGTTACACCACTTTTTTATGGCTAAGTAGTACTCAATGGTATACATATACATTTTATTAATCTACTCATGTATTAGTGGGCGATTGGGTTGTTTCCACATCTTTGCAATTGTGAATTGTGCTGCTATAAACATTGGAGTGCGAGTGTCTTTTTTATAGAGTGTCATTTTTTCCTTTGGATAAACATCCAGTAGTGGGATTGCTGGATCAAATGGTAGGTCTATTAATTCTTTGAGATGTCTCCATATTACTTTCCACAGAGGTCGTGTTAGTTTGCAGTCCCACCAACAGTGTATAAGAGTTCTATTCTCTCTGCATCAACACCAGCATCTGTTGTTTGGGGATTCTGCTGTGAATCAGAGCACCTCCTTAAAGGTGGAATTGTTGCTAAGTGCACAGCCTACACGACCTTACACAGAGGCCCTAATAACAATGTAAGTGTCTGTAGCACTTCACAACTGGCAGAGAACTTTGTTCTGCATCTTATCATTGAATACTTAACAATAAGTGAGTGTTACCAGCCCATTTTACAGATTCAATTAAAGGTTAAAAGACACATGAGCTAAAACAAATCTAGTTATTCTAATTCTAAGTCCTTTTTTCTTTACAATAAAAAGGTAAATAAATAACCCGACATACTTCCTAGTCTTTTTATGAAATACTGGCAGTGGCAGGAGCCCAGGCTGACTGATAGTCAGCTCAACTTCTCCTGCTTGCTCACATTTCTGCCTTGTCTGTCACTTCTGATTACATGCAAGGTGTCTGTACTATTACCAATCATATGATGTGGAACCCTGTTGCAGTATTTCTGATGATATGGAAAGCACTAGACTAGAGTATGGTATGTCTAGATTCAATGCCACCTCCTCCTTAAAGTGTAGTAACCACCAATAACTCTCTCTCCAAGTCTGAGCCCTGGTCCCTATAAAATGAGAACAACCTTGCCTCTTCTTTCTTACACACTGATGTGAGAGTAGATGACAGCATGTCTGCTGCTCCTAGTATTTTCTTGACTATACTATTCCTCCTCCACCCATCTCTACTCCTGCCATCCTCTCCAGATCCCTCACGTATACATCATAGAGCTCCCAGGTCTTTCCCGGGCCTCTTGTCTTTCCATGCATAATTTTCACCCTGTGCTTTTTCCTTATGTTCTGTAAGAATTCCTGGAGTTAATCTTCAGGATCACTAATTAGTGATCCATTCAACCATTTCTTACCTATCTCTATTTGGCTTTTCTTTTGCATTTTCTCCACCATCCTTTTCCTTTCCACAAGCTCTCCTGTTTGCTGCCACTTACTAATGGAGCCCTAAGCAGATCACTCCTGTTACTCCCCTTAGAAGATAAGTTGCTGGAGTGCCCCAGGCATGTCTTCATAGGGTTCCTGGGGCCACAGGGTTCCATCCTTAAGGCCCAATTTGCTGGGATGGCAAGGGAGGGTGAGTCAAACTCAGGACTATTGGGAACAGGCCACAAAGTGGGTGGCTTTGGAAGTCCTCAAGCCTAAAGGACTTGGCTTCTCCTACACCAGAACCTCGGATTTCTGCTCAGAGGTTCTGAGTTGCTGAATCTCTCCACGTGCACTTTACTTTGCAGATTAGTCTAGAACACTCCAGGGTTTTCATAGAGGAAGAAACAAAGAAGCAATAAAATGAAAACAGACAGCAAACAATGAGAAACTGGCACCCTTCCCTCAAAGCCAACCATCTCACCCAAATCTTCGTCTGAATCGGGAAATAAGATTCTGAGCGAAGACTATTTCTCCAGCAACATGAACACTAAGAAATATTTTAGGCAGGCAACTTTCATCATCATAGAGAGATAAGTAGGATGCTTATGGAATAAAAGAACATTAGGTCAGGCAAATTAGCTTGCAGATTAAAACACGTTCAGCAAAGAAGCCCTGTATACTGTATTGAAATGTTCTGTCTGAAGTAGTGTTGGTGGGTTCAGTGTTTCGTTTAATACAGCCCACTCTGTACACGTAGCTGATCGCCACTCAAAATGGAAGACTTCCCACAAATTAACTAGAGAAGTTTCCCCACTGCCATTTACAGTATCATTATGCTTATTTATAATCTCTGGAATTCATGGAGAGGAGAGCTGAAGAGGAAGGTTGAATGAAGACTGAATAACACTTAACTGTCTTCGTCTATTTTCAGAAAAACCCCAAGATGACACTATGGATTTTCAGCATCCTATACCTGTGACCTGTGGTAACGTGAAAGGGATTTTATATGTAGAGAAAATGAAACTCGGTGAGATCCTTGGCCTTCTGCTCTCTGGAATCCCTAGAAGGGAGGGAAATACCCAAGTGCGTAATTGTCCAGGAAATGGACCCTGCTAGCGAGGCTGCGGAAAAAGAAATGCTTCTTAAGAAAGAATTTTTAAACTTTCCCACATCCCAGTATTTGGTCAATCAGACCCTCCACCCCACAAGAAAGTTGTCCCTGGACCCTGCAATATTGACCACTGTGTCTTTTCTGCATGTAGATGTCACATGATGTCTAAATCCTGTCCCACTCACTGACCAATCAGGTGGACTTTGGGCTTCTTTCCATCTAAGACAGTGGTTCTCAAACTTCCTAATGCCGCAATGTATTTTCATTGTTACAAAGGGGTTGCAACACACAGAATGAGAACCTCTGATCTAAGAGAAGAGGAATCCAGTCTCCTGCTACCTCTGCTCCCACCTCCCAGAGACAGTCTCCCTCAACCCATGGCTAGGAGTGCAGTGCACAGAGGATTGCAGTGCCCCTTCGGATCCCACAGAGGGATTCCGAAGGGGCTGTCTTTTTCTTACAGGAGCCTCCAAATTCATTCAGAATGAGGAGGGAGTTTGGCTCACGGCAAAAGAATTCGAACTTGAAGGAAAAGGGAGAACCACAAAGGACTGGAAAAAGAATGTGTATTACAAAGGAAAGTCCCTGAGACAGCTGCAGAAGGTATTATAATGACATGGTGCAGATAGGTGATGGGCTTAAATCCTTGAAGGAGGAGTAGAATTTTAGCAGTAGAAATGTGAAGGATTCCCAGAGCTAAAAAAAAAAAAAAACTCGCGGGTGACAAAGTTGGGAACAGAGATTGACTCTGAGGGTGGGGAACATAAATGCAGACAAAGGGTTTTGAGGTCAGGAGAGAATTAAGAAGATAGAAAGAAATTAGCTGAACATGCAGATGCCAGCAACAGCTTCTCTGATTTCTTGACCTGATAAACACCTTCTCAAAAACAGGCTCAATGCCATGCTCCTCTATGAAGCATTTTCAGGCCACCCCTGCACTTGCTTTCCATGGCACACCGTTCCTGTCCTAGGAACAACAGCAGGGCGTGGTGGTCTTTGGGATCCCAGGACCAAAGACAAAGCCTCCCAATAACACTCAAAAACTCACCTGGCAGAGTGACTCACACCTGTAATCCCAGCACTTTGGGGGGACGAGGAAAGAGGATCACTTAAGTCCAGAAGTTGGAGACCAATGTAGTAACATAGCAGGACCCCGTCTCTACAAAAAAAATTTTAAAAGAAAAATTAGCTTGGTGTGGTGGTGCATGCCTGTAGTCCCAGTAACTTAGGAGGATGAAAGGGGAGGTTTGCTTGAGCCCAGGAATTCAGGGTTATACTGAGCTATGATCCAGCCACTGTACTCCGTCCTAAAAAAGGAAAGAAGATTGATTATCCTTAGGAAGAAATCATAAGAATTTTATCTAGACAGGAAGAAGTAGAAAAGGAAAGAAATAGATAGGAAAGGGATTGGGAAGGAAGATCTTGGTTTTGGGCTCGGTGCCCGTAGCTCAGTAGTTAGGGCACCGGCCACATATACCCAGACTGGTGGATTCAAACCCAGCCTGGGCCTGCTAAACAACAATAACAACTACAACAAAAAATAGCCAGGCATTGTGGTGGGCACCTGTAGTCCCAGCTACTTGGGAGGCTGAGACAAGAGAATTACTTAAGCCCAAGAGTGTGAGGTTACTGGGAGCTGTGATGCCATGGAACTCTACCAAGGGCGACATAGTGAGACTCTATCTCAAAAGAAAAAAAAAAACACACAAAAAACTTGGGTCTGGGTTTTAGTGACAGGGAAAAGATGATTTTATCATTAATTGAAGTCCAAAGGAAAAACTAACTGAGGAGGGAGTTAATTTTTTGTGTCGACGCTTTAGATTGGAGATCTAGTGTGATATCCAGATAAGATATTTATCAGGAAGTAGGGACTTCAATACCTACAAAAGAAGACCCTCCAGAATACCTCATTCACTGACTCTTTCTGTCTTTCAGGAAGGAAATTTGTTGTGAAATAAATCTCAAGGGAGTGGTAAACAGGTGAATTTCTACCACATTCCCAGCCACCATGCTACAGACGCCCCATGTCTGAGGCTCGTCTCAGAGTCCCCAGCTTCACCTCTGGGAATGGCATTTTCATAACAACCACATTAGTATGCTGTTACATGTACAAGCCTATAATTTTCATAGTTTATTTGGGGTGGGGAAGCAAATGACTCTTTAAAATAAAAGTTAGGACAAAACTGATGATATCTATGTGTTTTAAGATTATGGATATTTGGATGACCACAAGCCAAATGTGTCAGAAATAGAATGCCCTAGTGTGAAAAGCAATAAGGTATTAAAAGGTCAAGATCATCTTTGAAAGCCAAATATTGCTCAATGCCACAGGCTTATGATTATTAGCATCAGAATGGAATGACAGGTTTGAACTGAACTCTGTCTCTGCAGAGCCCCCTCCAGATAACAGTCATAGGCATCCACTGGCTTCGCCAACTCCTCCTCAACCTTCACACATTCTCAGACCTGAGGTCTACTCAGGGGCTTCCCCTTTACCGTGAACTTCCAGCAGAGGCAATTTTGCTTCTCCTTCTGGACCTGGAGGCTGGCCCCAGTGGTCCCCAGTGCCATCTCTCATACAAATCATCTTTTCCACACTGATTTGAAATACCCAAGGAATCAGGGATGTTCAGTTTAATATTGAATTCGTGGATTTAAATATATTTATTATAGGCCAGGCATAGTAGCTCACACCTATAATCCTAGCACTCTGGAAGGCCAAGGTGGGTGGATTGCTTGAGCTCATGAGTTTGAGACCAACTTGAGCAACAGTGAGATCCCATCTCTAAAAACATAGCTGTGGCATTGTGGTGGGCACTTATAGTCCCAGCTACTTGGGAGGCTGAGGCAAGGGGATGGCTTAAGCCCAAGAGTATGGGATTGCTGTGAGCTATAAGGCCATGGCACTCACCAAGGGAGACAAAAAGAAAAACATATTTATTATGCTATAAACCATTGCAGTTAAATACATTAATTGATGCTAAAATTGGCCATCTTTAGTGACAGTCTCTTGAAACTGGTTCCTAAATTGTTTTGATAGTCTATTTGCTGTCTATTGCTATGTAACAAATGACCCCAGAGCTTAGTGGCCTAAAAGAAAGAGTTTTATTTCTCACTATTCTTTAAGTCAGAAATTCAGGTGTCATCCCGCAGGCTGTTTACATTTGTTTCATATTGTACTGACAAAGTTGTTCATGCTCTCACCATGTCACTTCTGCCACATTCTGTTGGTCGAAGCAAGTCACAGGGCCAGATTCAAAAGGAGGGAGTATAGATTGTACCTCTTGTACCTCTTGATGGCATGAATGGCCAAGTTACATTTCAAAGGAGAATGCTGCTTAGGAGAAACATTGTTGCTGCCATCTTTAAAAACAATCTACCATAGTTCACCCTCTGGCCACACATCCTTCCCACACATAAAGCTCAAATAAGGCTCCTCAAGTAAGGTTCATTGGGTGCCATTCCTTAGGTGCCTCTCCTCTTAAACCAGAGACCTATGAACTGAAAGACAAGTTGCCTCTCCCCTAATCCCAACAATCAAAGATGGAACAGGGTCAGAAAAACCATTATAGACACTTCCATTCAAATGGGAAAATGGGGAACAGTAGCAGTGGCCCATAGCAATTCTGAAATCCAGTCAGGCACACATTGCCAGCTTTCTCTAAATCCAGAGCAGGGAAAGTTCCTTGACGAGGGTGTACTAACATAATTTGGATGTAAAGTGTACCTCAAAATACCACCCAAGACCACACTCTTCTTCCTTGACCCCCTCCATTCTGTGCTGATGTCTGTCTTCTTCCATAACATACTTACTCACTTGCTCAATCCCAAAATACAACAGCAAGAGTTACAGAATTTTTACATTCTGCCCATAATGAAAAACAAACTAAGTTGAATTCTTAATTTGTATGTTTACTTTTCTGTTATATATTTATTATACCATTGCAGAGAGTATTTTTCAGGACTTTGTGTTTGTATTTATAAATGAGATTGGTCTGTGGTTTTTGTATACCATCATAGTGAGAGTTAGGGTTATCCTAGCTTGGGGAAGTAACTTGTAAAAATGTCTACCTTTTAATAGGTTCTAGAATCATTTACAGTGTTTTAAATTAACCAACTCAAAATTATATGACCTAGAGTTCTTCGGAAGGATAATGTTGACCACATTCTCTGCCATTTTTATGATTATTAGGCTATTCAGATAGTCTATTTTTTTTTAGTCAGTTCTACTTTTACATTTTTCTCAGAAGTCATCTATTGCATTTGTTGTTAAAATGAATACAGCTGCCCCCGCTTTTGTTATATTATCTTGTCCTTTCTCTTTTTAATATTTTTATATTATTTTTGTCTTTTTTTCTTGTTTTTGCCTTTAATATTTTAGAAAATATTGTAATGGTTTTTAATTATTCTATTATTTACCCATAAGTTTTCCAAATGTATTTTTAAATTATTTTTTAAACATCAAAGTTAAAAATAAAACATCTTTAGTGTACACATATTTAAGGCAATGAGCTTATTGCTTTTATACCATTCAGCTCCCTCCAGCATGTCTTTTTACTGTCTTACAACATGGATAAGCATTATTATTAGATTTTTTAGTTTTACTCTAAATAATTTTTATTCTATTTAATAATTACATGTCACTTTGTTATTTTTGCATTACACAAATTATTTGTCATGTGTTTTATAACATAATCAAAAAGCAAAAATTAAAAATTTATGTTACATGATAACACATATGTATGGGACCAATATTAATGTATTTCTGTCTTTCCTGTTTGCATTTCCTTGCGGGTCTTTTCTTGGAATTTTTCTCCACAACTCATTTTTGCTCCATCTTTTAGTCAACTGAAATACATCTTTAAGTAATTTTAGAAGAAGGGTACATGGGTGGTATGCTTTCTGAGTCTTCACAGATCTCAGAATGTCTTCTATTGTTGCCATAAATTGACTCCATATTTTGCTATAACATATATTTCATCATAACTTCTCATCTAAAAGGTACATTAATTTAAACTTTTTTCTAATGTCTTTGGACATCTTGTTCTACAACTTTGAAGTCAAAGTCCAGCCAGAATTATTCATCTTTGCTAGTGTATGGACACTAATGATATTTCCCTCATTATCCCTATAGTTATTAGTTATCTTTGCCAGGATAGGTTTCTTTTTTTTTTTTTGAGACCGAGCCTCAAGCTGTCGCCCTGGATAGAATGCCGTGGCATCACAACTCACAGTAACCTCCAATACCTGGGCTCAAGCGAGTCTCCTGCCTCCGCCTCCCAAGTAGCTGGGACTACAGGCGCCTGCCACAAAGCCTGGCTATTTTTTGGTTGCAGCCGTCATTGTTGTTTGGCAGGCCCAGGCTGGATTCGAACCCGCCAGCTCAGGTGTACATGGCTGATGCCTTGGCCCGTTGAGCCACAGGTGCCGAGCCCAGGACAGGTTTCAATATAGTGTTCTTTTCATTTCTCTCACCTAGCACACTGAGCCCTTTTAATATATACCTCTTTATTCAGCCCCATTAAATCTTATAGATCCCTTTGTTCTGGGCTTACTTTCAAAAACATCTCTTATCTACAGACTAGCTATCTCTTCTCTGTCCTCCTTATTAATCTTTTATTTTAAGTTCCTGAAAGCATCCCTCCTCTTAAGCAATCAGTATGAGACTTAAATACTTCAATTTAATACAATTGCAACTTGATAGTCAATATTTTAAGCTAATTACCTTTTAGCACTTTAATAAAGCTAATTGCTATCTTTTAACCAAAGTTTGAAGAACATAAACTTTTCTTAACACCATATTTATTATTTCACAAGACAAAAATAGAAAATCATTACAACTTACTAAGTTGTCCTGATTTGTGATTCTGGATTTTTATTCTTACTTATTTTTCATGGAAGAATGAGACCACCAAAGCTCCCATCCCCTGACCCCCAGGGAGGCCCAACCTATTGTGCAGGCCCTACCCAGCTCCTCAGTGGGCAGTTGGGAGAACAGTGTGTCAGAGTTTCCATTTAGGTACCTGGTGTCACGGACAAATAAACAGAAAGCATAGACAGATTCCCCTTAGTTCCCATAATGTTTCCACTATAGTGTAAACTGTGGAACAGATTGACTTCACCTATGATGCAGGAAAGAGGTGCAAACTATGTCCACTCATAGTTTGAGCACCAACTCAAGAAAAGCATCTAATATGACCGGGCACAGTGGTTCATGCCTATCATCCTACCACTCTGGGAGGCCAAGGTAGATGGGTTGCTTGAGCTCAGGAGTTTGAGAACAGTCTGAGCAAGAGCAAGATCCTGTCTCTACTAAAAGATAGAAAAGCTTGCTGGGCACTGTGACGGGTACCTGTAGTTCCAGCTCCTTGGGAGGCTGAGGCAAGAAGAGCACTTGAGCCCAAGAGTTTGAGGTTTCTGTGAGCTATGGTGATGCCATGGCACTATACCCAGGGTGACTGAGTGAGACTGTCTCAAAAAAAATGTAATAAAATAGAATTCCTTTTGTTATATGAGAAAATGACAAATATGGCCATAAAGATTGCCATTCCTAATGCCATCTGGGGGGTAAATGGTGGGTCCTAGGGATGGTAATCCCATCGGTACAGACATCAGATGTTCATATCCTTCTAAGAGGTGCACTCAAAATTCCCCTTTCTAGCATGATCTCAATGCATTATGATAAAAGATCCCCCTCCCTACCAGTTTACTAGTGGGCAGGTTTGCTCCATGCTAAAAAAAAACTTGCATCTTCCGTGCTGACATTTTAAGCTGATCCAGGTCTGTCTATTCATCATCTAACCATGGCTCTGGGCTGCTCTGTCAAGGGAGGGGAGGGAGTAAAGAGTCATTTATTTCTTTCAAGTTAACAGTTTCAACAACTAGTAGTTTGGTTGCCATAATAAATGGGACCCTTATTCCTGGAACCCCTGCTCTCCTGATTTTCATGTGATTTTTTCCCCATGACAGCAGCAGAATTTGGGTTATTCTGCTTAGTTCAGCTGGTCCCTGTCTTCCCCTAGACCCTCTGAAATGTAGGCTCCAGCCTTACCCACTGACCAGCCTTCACCTGCCTCCTGAAATGTTAAAAACTCAATAAACCCAGTGTCGGTGACACAAAACACACCTTTGGACAATGCCACTTGCCTCTCCATGGGGACCCATTCTAGTCCTGCACCCAGGCCTTTTCTCTCACCCAGGTCCAGCAGGGGTCCACTCCTTTCCGCCCCCACCCGCCAGGGTCTCTGATAGCCACATCAATGCAAGACTGTCTCCATCTGAGTAACGACACATGAGGTTTGAAATGACTCTAAAATAGTTCCCTGAAGCCAGGTACAGCCAAGGCTACAAAAATAGCAAATAAAAGCTTTCTTATCAGGAATGACTGGAGAAATTATATGTAAAAATATATTCCTGCCACTAGAAATTTCCTAGGAATGTTCATTCTTAGGAACTGGGAGGCATTGTCTCCAGGTTGAGTGTGGCCGCCCTTAGAAGAGGTAGACTTCACTTGTAATCAGCATCTGAGGCGAGTATGTTTCTCAGATGCTTTCTAAGCTCCAGCAGAGCCAGGCCTCCAAAGCAAGTCTGCAGGCAGTTATGGGAGTCTTCCCCTGACCACCGGGTCAGTCCTGGGGGTGCCTTGGACTCTTCTTCCTCCCCCTGAGCCCTGGGGACCCTGGACGCCTCTCTTTCCTTCTAAAGCTACTCCCACCTTATCCCATAGAATTCTTCTGTTGAAATTGGGTGTATAGGCCAGAGCAGTGTTCCCCAACATTTTTAGGATAACTGACCAAGTTCATGAAAGGCAATTTTTCCATGGACAGAAGATAGTTTCTGGATGATTTAAGCATATCACATTTATTGTGCACTTTATTTGTATTATTATTACATCGTGATATATAATGAAATAATTATACAACTCACTCTAATGCTGAATCAGTGGGAGCCCTGACCTTGTTTTCCTGCAAGTAGACAATTCCAGCCTTACCATCACTGCCTCAGATCGTCAGGTGTTGATTCTTATGAGGAGCATGCAACCTCAATCCCTCACGTGTGAAGTTTGCAGTAGGACTCACTCTCCTGTGAGAATCTAATGCCACCTCTGATCTGATAGAAGGTGGAGCCCAGGTGGTGATGTGGGCAATGGGGCGTGGCTGTAAATACACCCAAAGCTTTGCTCGCTTGCCCTACCGTTCACCCGCTGCTCTGCAGCCCAGTTCCTAACCAACCCTGGACCAGTACCCATCTGTAGACTGGAGGTTGAGGACTGAAGGGCTACAGGACTCCCAACTCTCCCTTTTGTCTTTGTACCTCAACAAAGAAAAGCACATTCATTTTTAACAGTTCTACCACTGTGCAGTGACACACAAGATAATGAAATCCAAGAAGCCATTGTCTTGCTCACTTCACCTCTGTTCTCACATGGGCCGTTTGCATCTCTGGAGCCATTTAGAAAAAGGAGGGCCAGCTTGTGAAGTCCTTCCCAGCTCAAGACTCTTTTGGGAAGCATGTCACCAGGCAACTCCACTGGAGAAGACAAGTTGACATTGGGGACACCTTTCCCTTTCAGCCTCCACTGGCATCTGATTATTTACAGAAAGTTTGGGCAGAGCCCTGGGGAAACCCTCTTCTCAATTATGCACATGTGACATGATAGCCAGTTCCCAGTAGACAGCGCAGGGACCTTGAACAAGCACTCAGTGGTAAGGACAATGACCCAGACCTGGACTTGGGGCCTGAGAATCAGCAGGAAAGGGTGTTTCCATGTCCCGGATGCCAGCTATCCCAGAGCCATCAGACCCATTGTTCTGAAACACATCTGTTGAATTGGAGTGAAGGTTCTGACTCACTAAATGCTGTACCAACTGGGGAAAAGTGGAAATGTCCTCATTCCATAAGGGCAACAGTGAGGTTTCCAACCTTCATGCATTGCAATGACTCTCCAGGTCCAACAGCCCCATGGGCAGACATCAGGTACCGTGGCTGCGGCAGTCAGAGCCAGGGCTGCAACTGTGACCAGCTGCTAATGCTCACACTGACAGGAGCTGGCTCAGCTGCCCCGTGGCTAGGTCAGGAATTGTTCCACAGGCCCATGGTGGGGCCTGTCAAAGCCTGGTCTTTCTACCCTCCAGCACGGGGGTTATGGGAGCAAGTGAAAGTTTAGCATTGGAATTAATGGGCACGTGTTAGTACCCACGAGCAGGGAGAACCAGACGCACTGCAGTACCTATTAATACCCTGGGAGTAGAAGGATCAGAGCTTCCCAAGAAGGCAGATCCAAACAAGGGACAGTGATGGGGCAGGGGAAAGCAAGCCACTCCTTGGCACCTACAAGTGCCAATTTACCCTGCTTTTTCCCAGACAGAGCCCACAGGTCAGATTTGGATGTTTCTATATGTAGACCATGACCCAGTTTTTATTCATAATACCATCAGAATCTGAATTTCCAGCACCTCAAAGTAGGAGTAGAAGAAAATGAACCCAAATAAGATCATAGTTCTGGTTCTGAGCTCTTGGGAGAGTCAGGCAGAGTGGAATGCAGAGACAGAACCCAGCTGGGAGAGCAGCAGGTGGCCTGGACTGCTGCACAAAAACTGTATAGTGCGATCCCGCCACCTGGGGGCAGTGTGGACCTCTCCAGAGACCAAACGCATTAAAACAGGAACCAGGAACTAGAAGAAAAGATTAGTTAGTGAGGACTTTCAAGTGGGGGCCTGGATGCCCGCAGGGCTCTCGGACTGAGCTTCCAGAAACAGGAGAGCCACCCAGAGAACGTGCCAGGTCCTCCCAAGATGAAGCTGATGAAGTATGACCGCCAGAACAGTTACTGGAAGGCACGGCTTCTGAGGGTTTCCTTACTGCAACTACAGGCCCCTTGTCACACGTTTGAAACCTCATAGTTAGCAGAATGAAACAACTAGATGCGCTCAGTCACATGGGCTGGAAAGAGGGCTGAGTTCTCCGGTTTGCCATCTAAACAAGTTGGCATCTGGCAGTAGACCCAGCCCAGGTTCTAGATCCCCCCATTTGCAAGAAAGTCCCAGGTGACCTGCTGCCCGGAGGGTGAAGATGGGATGAGGAAGACAACCCACTTGCAGGGAGTTTAGGGACCAAGCCAGCAAATCTGACCAGAGAGTGCTTAGAGAGGGGTCTTCTGAGAGCTGGATTGTCCACCCACCTCCCGACCAATTGTCTATGGACCACGGCTCCAGAACCACCGGGAGCTTGTTAAAATGCAGATGCTAGGATACTTGACTCTGGATGGGGGTTTCCAGGATTTATATCCCAAAACTGGGGTTTTTAACCAGTTGAAGAAATTTTTCTGAGTGATCCATTTTTGTCCACAACTAAGTTTGAGATCCACTGTTCTAGGATAAGACTGGTCCTTTATCTGACTTAAACTTTTGACAAAAGAGCAAGTTTAGTCAATGCCTTCCTGGTGGGGCAGCAGCAGAGCCTGAAACGTGACAGCAAGAGCCACCCTGTGCCCGGAAAGATGATAGTCTGGGGTTTGTTTTGGGTTGGTTTACTAGTTGGTTTTGTTTAACATTTTCTAGTTTTTTTAAGCATTTGTTATATACTCAGCTTTTAGAAATAGTAATAAGAATAGAAAGTGAAGCCATCTGCAGAGGGAAAAACTAAACCGAGAAAGGGAAGGAGTTGAGAGTGAAAGGAAGGGAGCACAGAAGAAACAGCCATGCAGGCAGGATTTGGGGTGAAGATTATTTCTGAGTGGCTGTCACCAGCCGGCAGAGAGAGTCGGGCCAGTGGACATGACCTGAAGGATGACTGCCAAGGGTCATGGATCAGATGCTAGTTGGATGCCGCCTCAAGAAACTTTTTTTTTTTTTTGCAGTTTTGGCCAGGGCTGGGCTTGAACCCACCGCCCCCGGTATATGGGGCCAGTGCCCTACTCCTTGAGCCATAGGCGCTGCCCCCAAGAAGCTTGAGACGATTATGTTAATTTTGAAGATCTTTTTGGATGTCAGATGGTTTTAATATTTGAAATTACCCTGAGGAATGCTGCCAGGAGTCCCCATTATATTTAGTTACAGGCAGTTGTGAAATGCAGGAGCAACTGGGAATATTGATGGGGGCCCAGTTGAAATGTTTTACTGCTCCTGTTCTCTATCCTGCTCCAACCCTGCCCACCCCACAAGGCAACTGCCTCCCCCAACCCACAACCAAGTCTCAGCCCGGCAGCCAGGCTTTGCCTGTTAAGCTAAGTAGGTCGTCAGATCCTACCTACTCTGCCTTCTGTATGAGGAGCCCCCAGGGGCCTGTATAGAGGAGCCCCTCCATCAGTAGGTCTGCAGTCCCCTGAGGAGAAGGAAATAACTTTTTCAGAGTGAGGTGTGTTCTGATGTTAGGTATTTTAGGACAGGCTTCCTCTCCATGGAAATCCCATGGTTCATTCCCACATCCTTCAAAGTTTTTCTCCCATTTCCTTGGGGAAGCCTGCCCCGGTCACCAATAACACTGCACCTTCCCCTCACCTGGCTCTCCCTCTCCCTCCTAAAATGTCCCATTTATCATGTTCTAACATATTGCACAATTTGTTTATTGTATTTGGTGTCTGTCTTTTGTCACTGTCACTGAAGCTCCACAAGGATGAAATTTTTATCTATTTAGTTTATCAGAATAACCTTCCATCAAACTTATAGGTGCTTAGTAAAGATATGGAGAATGAATGAATGAATGCCTCTACCTCCCAATTAATCTGAGCAGGCTGGCTACGGGGTCTGGAGCTTCTCCAAGGAGCCTCTACTTCCCTGACCCCCAGTTCAGGTAGTTGGAGTCTGCACCCAAGGCTACATCCCAAACGTTGGCAGGACTCTTCTGCTCTAGGCTTCAGGTCCTGTCCTAAAATACCTAACATCAAAACACACCTCACCCTGAAAAATTAACTTCCTTCTAACACCTCTCACTATCCCCAGGAGGTCTTCCTATTTCACTTTCTTGTGTTGAACCACCTAACATGGTCTGTTTCACCAAATACCATTTCTTGACAACAAGCCTGGCTTGGGCTTCTTTATTACCATGTATGCTAAAGAAACACTTGCTGCCAGCTCCAGATGATGTAAAGTTTTCTTTCACAGACAAGGAAAGTGCCCAGCCCTGAATTAATCATCTAAATTTCTCAGAAGGGAAGAAGTGATATTTGATCGGACCGCATTTGCATAGTGCCTGGCAGACAGTAGCCACTCAATAATGCCAAACCATCACCATGACGTAAGAAAGGGGACAGCTCCCTTCTTAGTCTGACATGTCCCTGGTTCCTCCCTCCCCATCCTCACCATGGGGGGTGGGGTGAGAAATGAGGCCCTATCAGCTTTGTGTTAGAGTCATGCTGGTCAGAATCAGTGTACCCCAGCTAAGGTCAGCAGGGTGATCTCCAAAGGGAACAATGACACCAGCCTCAAAGCAGAAGGGCAGATGGCTGGGGACTGAGGGTGGAATTCCTGAGAATGGCCTGGAAGAAAAATCAGAAAAGGTGGAATCTCAGTGGCACACAGTTCATGCCACCTAAAATAGAGATTTACCCAAATCCAGCCTATGCTCTGCACTCTTGTCTCTGAGTGGCATTGCTGTATGAAGGCATCTGTTAAGAGTCTTGGACCTGGCTCGGCGCCCATGGCTCAAGTGGCTAAGGCACCAGCCACATACACCAGAGCTGTCAGGTTTGAATTCAGCCCGGGCCTGCCAAACAACAATGACAACTACAACCAAAAATAGCCAGGCGTTGTGGCGGGTGCCTGTGGTCCCAGCTACTTGGGAGGCAGAGGCAAGAGAATCGCCTAAGCCCAGGAGTTGGAGGTTGCCGTGCACTGTGATGCCATGGCAGTCTCCCCAGAGTGACAGCTTGAGGCTCTGTCTCAAAAAAAAGAATCTTGGACCTGATGTGACGTCATCTAGCTTGGTGTTTAGACTTTCCTTTCTTTGGAATCAAATGGATGAGGTGAGGAGTCTTGAATTCTTAACCCATTTTTTCCTTAGTGGAAGAGAGTTGCTGTGGTTAAACTTGCTGAAATTAAAACTGTCTTGTCTTCCCTACAAAATCTATAGGCGCTGTCTTCAAGCCAGCTCAGAGTTGATCTTTTTAAGAAAGAAAAAAAGAAAAAAAAAAGGAAAGACTTGAAGAAAATATATAAAGAAATCATACAAGTCAATAATTAAGAAGACAAAACACTCCAATATTGTAAAATGGGGGAGGGCAAAAGGTTTAAACAGACGCCTCACCAAAAAAGATACACAAATGGCAAATTAAGCACATAAGAAAATGCTCAACATTACTAGTCGTCAGGAAAATGCAAATTAAAACCCCGATGAGATACCATTACACACCTATTAGCATGGTTAAAATTAGAAAGACTGACAATACTAAGAGGAGGCAAGGATGCAGAGCAACTGGAAATCTCATGCATGGCTTATAGGAATGCAAAATGGTAGAACACGTTGGAAAACAGCTTGGTAGTATCTTACACGATTAGACTTATGTTTATTATTTGACCCAGAAACCTCCTCCCAGATACAGAATTAAGAACATAGGTCCACATAAAGACCTGTTCAAGGATGATCATGGCAGCTTTATTTGGGGCTTTATTTTTAATGGCCCCAAACTGGAAATAGCCCATGTATCCATCAATAGGTGAATCAGCAAACAAATTGTAGTACATCCATACAACAAAATATTATTCAGCAATAAAGAAGAACAAGCTACTGATATATGCAACAATAGGATGAATCCTAAAAATTTTTAGCCAGACTCTAGTAGCTGGTAATGACATAATTTCATTTATATGACACCAAGTATGTATATGACTTTCTAGAGAAGGCAGAACTATAGGGAAGGTGGCCGGGGTGGGTTTGAACCCGCCACCTCCAGCATATGGGGCTGGCACCCTAGACTCCTTTGAGCCACAGGCGCTGCCCCAAGAGATCTATATTTTTTAAAAGTGAATGTTATTATGTGTCAATTATGCCTGAATACATCTGGCTTTAAGAAAATGACATGATCAGATAGTCTGACCTCCATTTCCACTAAAATCAAACCCCCATTTTGCTTCCACCTGGTCCGCATGGTCCCCTTAATTGAACATTCTTATTATTCACACTTTCCAGGGTAGCATATGTGTTTTCTAGGCTCTTCCTATAATGATCTTTGCAGTGGAGGGCCTACAGGAAGGGCAATTCCCAGGAGAAGGCAGTGTATCATTACAGGCTCTTCCCTGCTTTATTTAACCCAGTGTCAGGGGTTGCAAACTTTAAGGGCCAGATATAAAAAATTTAGGCTTTGCTGGGCCATGTGCTCCCATTACAGCTATTCAACTCTGCTGCTGTAGGGTGAAGACAGCCATAGATAATACTTAAATGAATGGGTGTGGGTTTTTTCCAGAAAATCCTATTGATGGACACAGAAATTTGAATTTCATATAAGTTTCCCATGTCATGAACTATTATGCTTCTTTTGATTATTTTCAGCTATTTAAAAATATAAAAACCATTCTTCAAAGCCATACAAAAACAGATGGTGGGCTGTGGTTTGCCAGCCCTGGCTGGATGCTTTTGAGAGCCTTGCTGATGTGATGTGTCTTTTAAAATGATATAGTCTCCAGGACTGACTTTGAGCCACTGACACCAGTTTTTCAAATTTGAATGCTGAGAACTATCCATTGGGGTAGACTGGGTTATACTGCAGTAACAACCCCTAGATCTCAGTGGCTTAAAACAAAAATTTGTTTCTTACAGGTGCAAGGTCCCCTGAGGGTCAGGGCCACTCAGAAAGGGCAGTTGCCCCCAGATGATGACTCAGCTCTGCTCCACCACATGAACACAAGTCTCCTCAATACGGGCAGGACACAAGAACATGGAAAATCACACACCGGCTCTTGTAGGCTTTCCTCCAAAGGTAACGTGTATGTGTCTCTTCCCATTTGCAAAACCAGCCACATAGCATGTGGTTTTAAAATAGATCTACAAGTTTATTGACATTCCTACCTCCAAAAGGTGGAGCCTAATTCCTCTTCCCTTGCAGAGTTGGAGCCTCAGCTGCTAACAAGTGGACCGTGGCCGAAGTGGTGTCATGTGTGACCTGCAAGTGTACCTGGCATGCTCTCTTGCTCTCATGCTCACTCTCGGATCACTCACTCTGGTGAAGGTCAGCCACTATATCACAAGGACACAAGAAGCCCTTTGACAGGACATATGAGGAGAAGCTGGTGTGGAGAGGAGCCAGCCGGCTGGTACCAACTCACCCACCATGTGAATGAGCCTCAGAGGTGGGTCCTCCAGCCTCAATTGGTCTTTCAGGCAATTCCAGAACCTCAGCCTTCAAGTCTTCCAGCTGAGGCCCTGGATATCGCAGAGAGGTGATGAGCCACCTCCCCTACATCTGTGTCCTGTCTGAATTCCTGAACTGCAGAAATGACAAGATAATAAGCCTCCAAGCTTCGGAGTGATTTGTTAGTCAGCAACAGATAATCAATACACAGGCCTTCACCTGATCTCAAAGAGATGGAAAAGTTCAAATTTCCCATTGGTCTAGAGAAGGAACTAGTCATAAGATACCCATGAGTCATTTTCAAAAAACAACTGGGATTCACATTCCTTCCTCCTGGGGATCATAAAAAGCTCTTATCAAGAGATTGCCCTGACATAAATTGTGGTACATGTATACCATGGAATATTACACAGCCTTAAAGAAAGATGGAGACTTTACCTCTTTCATGTTTACATGGATGGAGATGGAGCATATTCTTCTTAGCAAAGTATCTCAAAAATGGAAGAAAAAGTGTCCAATGTACTCAGCCCTACTATGAAGCTAATTTATAGCTGTTGTATGAATGGTATAACCCAACTATAACACAAGAATATCGGGAAAGGGGCAAGGGTTGGGAGGGGAGAGGGGAGGTTGGGGCGGAGGGAGGGTAATTGGTGGGGCCACACCTACGGTGCATCCTAGAAGGATACAGGCGAACCTCGCTAAATGCAGAATACAAATGTCTTCATATAATAATGGAAAAATTGCCAGGAA
>CAUYRH010093965.1:0-10820 GCA_963574655.1 Perodicticus potto
GGGCGTTGTGGCGGGCACCTGCAGTCCCAGCTACTTGGGAGGCGGAGGCAAGAGACTCGCTTGAGCCCAGGAGTTGGAGGTTGCTGTGAGCTGTGATGCCACAGCACTCTATCCAGGGTGACAGCTTGAGGCTCTGTCTCAGAAAAAAAAAAAAAAAAAAAAAGACTAAAAGTGATTTAAAATATATCAACCAAATGCAATGAACATTGCTTTGATTTTGATTCAAACCTTATAAAATGACATCTTTCAGCTGATATGAGAAAGTCCTCTATGCACTGTGTTGTTAATGTGACAAGAACTGTTAAGTATCCTTCCTGTTACCATGCACGTTAGATAATTATGACTGACATATCTAGGATTTGTTTTAAAATATTCTAAGGGGGAAAAGGTGGGATAAATACAACAAAATGGGCAAAATCTCAACAGTTGTGGATTTGGGTTAGATGTTTGTTACACCACTCTATTTTTTTTCCTAGAAAAACAATTGACCTTGGAAAACAACTTATTGAAGATGGCAGAAACCCAATGATCTTAAGAATGCTAAAGATTTGGATCCCTCAGGTCACCTAACAGATGACAGGCTGGCAGATGGCTAATGAAACTTGGAATGAGTAGGGAAGATGATAAAGCAGTCTCACCCACAGTCTCAGGAACAGGCACAGAGCGAGGACTGGGGCAGCTATGCATATTGTATTCATTAGATGGATACATGCATTAGTTTGGAGATGAGAACTAACTTTCCTCCATTTTCCCCTATTGATTTATAAATGTAGTATATAGAAAAATTTAGTCTTTAGGGTATTCAATAGAAGTGAGACTGTAACTGAACTAGCAGCAGGACCTAGAAATGTACTGAGGGATGGGACCAGTGGACAACGGTTCTTATGGACCAGTGATTTCCCTAGTTACTAATCTTTCAGTACTTTACCTTCCATTTTGCCAACCTTTCCGATACCCATTTTCTTTTCTTCCCCTTCTCTCTTCCCTCATTTCTTTTGATTATCTAAGGTGGTTTCTGTATTACCACAGAACCCTGAGCTGTTTAAGGTCCATTTCGTGTTATGTGTACTGAAGCCAGAAAGTCCAGAGAGGTGCCTCTATCCCCTCGACACGAGGATCACCATTGCTTGCATTTCAATTTAGATCTTCTTCAGTAAAACTGGAAAAGGTTACTAGTCCAGCATTGTCAAGGAGCTGAGTATCAACAGTACACTGCTGTACACACGACTCACACTTTCCGGAGGCTGGAACTGAAGGAAACCTCCCAGATCAGCTATGTTGTTGGGTCTGCTCTCAGGCTATCCATTTAGATCACCTAGAGATCTTAAAAGTAATTTGCAACGTGGGGCCTCACCCCAATTAGAAACTCTGGGACACAGAACTCAGGGATTCATTTTTGTTTCAAGTTCCTCAAATGATCTGGGCCAACCCCCTCATCTGACAGGCAAGAAAATTGACACTCGGAGACAGAACAGGAAGTACTGGTTAACAATGAGGCTGGTGCTAACACGCATCATCCTGGAACCCACGCCACCTTGCCTAAGGGTTACTTCTTTGCATTAATTTTTAAGACATCTAAGAAGGTGCTTACCGATTTAATATGCTCTATAGCACCTGTATATGTGCCCACAAATGCCCTTCTCACTTGCAAGATGGCCTATAAGTAGTTATTTCTCAGGCATTTATGTTCTGGGAACTATATAACTATATTTTAATTTATTGATCACAACTTCCTAGTAATTCTTTATCACAGATGAGGAAAAAAATACAGAGAGAAAATTATCCCAAGTAGGTGATAGGACCAACGCACAGATCTGACAGCTTGACTCTAGGTTTCCCATTCACAAAACCTCTCCCAGGCTCACTCCACAGGGTACTTAAAATAGAACACACAGCAAGGTCGAGGCACCTGCTCTGGGTCCCCAGGTTCTGCAGCACAAGAACAGAAACCAGAGTATACTCCGAATGCCCTCACTGGGAAAGACTAAGATCCTGTCCACAGGCAAAACTAGGGTAGCCACTAGGACTGGATTCTTTTCGCATGGTCACTATGCACAAACTCAACTACTGCAAAGGTTTCCCCTTTCGAAATAGAAGACTGAAGAGAATGAGGTAGGAACAGCAACTGCCAGTCCAGACCTATTCCCCCCACTTCTTAGTAACTGGATCCCAATGACATTTGGGATGGCAGAAAACTCAACTAAAATCCCAAAACTTTCTGACTTTCTTGCACCTAACTGTAGTACGTATCTACATTTTGGCCAATTAAGATTCAAGATGTTGATTGAGTAGGGCTCCCCAAAAAGCTCCTTTAAGGGTCCTAAGAAAACAGGTGTGCTTCTTTTGCCCCACCAAACTCCTTCCTCTTGCTCTGGAATGGGGCATGATGGTTGGTGCTTTAGCAGTCACACTGGACCGTGAGTGACCTTGTGGATGGAAGCCAAATCTGGATAGTGAAACAGAAAGAACTCAGGTCCGTGAGCCACCACACAAGGCTTGGACTGATTTCACTTGAGAAATAGACTATCTTGTTAAGTAATTATTATTTTGTGTCTTCTGTTATATGTAACCAAACCTAATACTAAATTACTGACCATTTCCAGAAACATTTCTTATGCTAAGGGAGGTATTCAAAGGAAAAAACAATTTGCTGCCAAGGGAAACTAATCTACCATGCCTGCATTTGAAGGGACACGTAAACAACTGTCAAGAATTAGTATCTCTGCTGCTTACGATCAGGTGGATTGAAATGAGTGTAAAGATACTTGTGAGTTCCATTCCCATGACATCATCACCATGGCAGCAATGGGGGGTAGGCAACACCAAGGACAGCTTTTGGGAATAGCAGAGCAGCTATTAGGGAAAGAGACTACCTCCCTTCCTTCCCAGCATGTGCGCTGTTTCTCCCACATGGTGAACCTTAACTACAGTTGTTACTTAGTTGCAAAACATTCCAATTGATTGACTTCTAGAGGAAAACCCTCCCTTTGAAGGCTCCTGGTCCAGAACTAGCACTACCAAAGGTTACACAGGTCCTTGGTTTTCCAGAAATCTAACAACTGTAAAATAAGTACCACCCAACTGGCTGTTTTAAGGTGCCAGACTCTCCAAGGTCCCAGGAAGTACTGACTATAGTATCTTCACCAGGTATTGACTTGTCTCAACCATGACCAGAGCCACCCTTCCAGAGCTGGGCTTCTGTTGCTAATGCAATAAGAAACCCATTGACTATAAGGCCAACTTCCACTGGAATGTGCTCTGGGTGTGCCTGACTCTATTTAAAATGTGCACATCTGTGGCTCTTTGCATGAAGCTCCACTTCACATATTGGAAGCACATCATAGAAATGGTCATTTCAAAAGACCACTTCTGCTTAATTAGAATCACACACATACATCTTATTTTTATTAGTATCATAATTTTGTATAAAATTATCAATTTTGTCAATTTGAAAAGAGTGCTATATATATACATATGTATACATACACACACAGAGAGACATACATAAGGGTGTGTGTTTGTGTGTGTGTATATATATATAAATAAACATGTATGTATATAAAAATTGGTTTCCCTAAAAAATAATTATTTAAAATAAAGCCAGAAGCACCACTATATGTTCTGAAATTTACAACACAAGAAACAAGCCAGGCACAATGGCTTATGCCTATAATCCCAACTACTGAGGAGTCTGAGATGAAAGAGCCGCTTGAGCCCGAGAGTTTGAGACCAGCCTGAACAATGACACCCTATCTTAAAAAAAAAAAAAAAAGCAAAAAGCAACTTAGAACCATTGAAAATAAGGTCCTTGCTATATATGCACAAACGCCTTTTACTCCATGCAGCTATCTTCCCCCAAATAGCTATAACGTCTCCCATCCCACCTGTTCTACTACAATGTGGCTTTGCCACTCCTTTGATCACAGGTATGTGGGGAGAACCACACGCTCTCCCCTTGAATCTGAGTGTACTTTTAAGAAAAACTCGAACTGTGTTTTCCCTCTGTTTTCACATCAGCACAGTAACAATCAACACAGAAGCCTTCTGTAACTAAATCTGCGAGGATTCTTCCCCACTCACAAGCAAGCAATCAATTCTCTAGTGGACACCAGCTGGGTGTCCCACAATTCAATTCTGATACTACCTGGAGACAGTGTCAGATGCCACAGAGGACTCAGTCCCACAAGACTGAACCCTTACTACAGACACTACTTGAGCAAGTCCGGGACGCCAGAAATTCTGACTGGTTTCAAATTGGGGTTCCCATGACCCCTCTTTGAACTCAGCTTGCTAGAGCAACTCATAGAACTCAGGGAAAGGTGTATATTTACCAATTCATTACAAAAGATATAGATGAAGAGATGTGCAGGGTGAGGGATGGGGAAGGGGACAGAGAACTTCCATGCCCTCCTGGATGCTCGACCGTCCAGGAAGTTCCACACTTCAGCTATCCACAAGCTCCCTGAATCCTGTCCTCTTGGGTTTTTATGGAAATTTTATTACGTAAACATAGTCATTAGTCACAGTCAAACCACCATTGACTTAACCTTCAGCCCCCTCCCCTACCCAGAGGCTGGGGGGTAGGGCTGAAAGTTCCAACCCTCTTGCTGGGTGGTGCTGCCCTGGCTTGGGTGCCACCAAGCACAGCCAGGCTCACACCAAACAGACCCTCAGTGCTGCGTAGGCCCCGCTGCTACAGTACTACTACTGTTGCCAACACACATTCGTCATACCCTCCAGGGCTGCTGTGCCTGAGGGGAGAGGTGTGCTGTCTGGGCCCCAGCTTCTCTTTCTGCCCTGGAGGAGACTGTGCTACCTCAGCCCCCAGCTCCAGAAAGGAGGGACAAAGTAATTAGCTTAATAAAGACAGGGTTGTGCTCAGACTTCAGGATCTCTTCTCCACTTACAGAGGGGGACCTGTCTCACCCTTGGAGATAGAATCTCCTTATGGTTTGTGTGCTTTTGTTCCTCAATAAATGTATGTTGACAGTGATCACTTTGTATTTGTGATCACCCCGTTATCTACTAGGCACCAGTGCTCACTCTTCACACTGGGAGCCAAGAACCAAGAGGGCCCCAGCACTCTGATCCTTGGTCTTTCCAGCTCCACCCTCAAGTTACCAAAGGGCTGCTAGCCATCAGTCAACTCATACAGAAAGAAATCACTTTGGAGTTTAAGGATTTCGGGAATTGTAGACCAGGAAATGGGCAAGACGACTAATTACATATTTTATGATACCGCAGTTGTAGCTACTTTAATGTAATACAGTGTCAAAAGACCCTATGGGACTCCTGAGCTTAGAGGAGTCAGAAGAGGCAAGGCAGGTCCTTCTGCCTGTTCTCTGAGGGAGCCAAGCACTGCACGTGAATTCCAACTACTCTGAAGCTGCAATTCTGAAGAGGACATATATAAATCCACCAGCCACCAACTCAGCCACTAGCCAGCACTCCTTTCACACAAATAGCCATCTTGGACAGCCCACCTAATTAAGTCTTCATGAGAATGAAGCCACGGAAGACATCTGACCACAACCACAGGAGACTCCAAGAAATCACCACTCAGCTGAGCCTGTTCCAAATTCCCGACCGATAAAATTACCAATGAAATGACAAGGTTGTCAACCTGGAGGTAAATTTTTATACTACAACAGCAACTAGAACACTATCTCTGGAGAAGTCTCCATAATCAAATTGTTTTGTCTTAGTATATTTTTTAAATCTCTGATTTAAAAAACTGAAAGCAAACAGTATACCAAAAGAAAAAAAAACTTTCTTACTCAGGAGAGTTAAGAGAATTTGAAAGTAAGTTAATAGAAGGGGATAAGAAAACAGTAGCTATAAGTGAAAGAATGAGCAAATAAAAACACCAAAGAGAGTAGAATTGAGAGACACAAACATTCCTAAAGAATGGTTTCTTTCTATTAAGTGGGGAATTCCTCAGAAGCAAGTCTCCTGGTTAAGCACGTGGAATGTTCCATGAATAAAATGACTTTGTTTCCCCCTAATCTGCCACTCCACTCACAATTTTTTTTTTTTTAATTTTATTTGTATTTCTCCTAAATACATACACAGTGGAGTCTTGGTTAGGTGATGTGGGCAGGCTCTGGAAGGACACATTCAGAGGGAGTGTGTCTGTGGCAAGAAGGCAGAAGCCAATCCACAAGTCAGCAGAAAGGGACAGTCGAGGGAGGAAGGACATTTGGTTAAACTTACCAGTTTGCCTTGACCTCTACATCCTCAAATATAGTACCAGGTAGTGTTCCACAGTCTGGCAGAGAAGCCATGGAGTGGCTGGAGCTTTTCCATAATGCCAAGAGGAACAGTTTAGTGCAAAACTCAGCCTTGACAAAGGCGAGTACAAGAGGTGTGCTAAGATAGAATACAACCAGGTTTTATTTAAGTTCTTTTTTATTTTCCTCCACACTGGCAAAAGTTCCGAGGGAGCTTAAAGTTTTGTAAACATTTTAACTATCCCTCTTCCCCACCCACCACTTTTGAATTTACAAAGCAAAGGAGAGTAGGAGTCCCAATTTTTAATGGTTCCCCATCTCCTCATGCCATTTGATCCAAAAACTATATACAAATTTGTAGCAGTTTCTGTATAGTTATTATACATGTTTAGGAGGGAGGGAGGCAAGAAGGGATAGGGAGAATGGTGATCCAAAATAATAAAAACAGAAACCAAATATAACCCTCCAAAACCAAATTGCTCTCAGAGCAACTTCATCCAGCCTTCTTCAGGCGATGATAACAGAAAGCAAAGGTGCTTTAGAGCTGCCCAAACCCCAGTACCTCTCACACAGGCATAGCTGGCCCAAGGGCTCCAACCCAAGTATGAGTAGCAATTCCAGGTAACCTTCTGTAGGGGTTTGGCGGAGACAGGGATTGAGTATTTGTTTATAAATAGGACTTGAGTACATTTTTACTTTAAATGAAAGGGTATGAGAAGCACCTTACCAGAAGCCAGATCAGGCTTCTCACTTCCATTTTCACCCATCCCCTCCAGCCCACCGCATCGTCCTGTATAGTGGTTTCCATGGATGAAGGTCCTAACAATGGTCAGGTTTTGTATGTTTTCCTTCCAGGAAGGGCAAACAACTTGCCATCCCAGAATCTTTAAACAAAACCTTTTTCAGGCCACAGCAAGACACACACATAATGCTCTGAGGAACCAGATGAAATTCTGGGCTTTTATCAGAAGCAAAAGTTTATCCCTATCCAAAATGAAATTATACAAATTCATACATATGGTAAATATCCTAGGTGCCTCTTAAACGAGACAAATTTTCAGCAGAAGGGCCCAAAACGAACTGGTCCTAGTCCTCTGAAGTAAAAATATTTATGGGAAAAATCAGTTTTTGTAAGAAAGAAAAATAAAGAATAAGTCCCTCTCCCAGGCCATGGGGTTTCCTTTGTCCAATCAGGTTGGATTATGCCAAGGGAGAAGTCAGCTTGCTTAGAAGTCACTATCCAATGAAGAAAAACATGAATCCTTTCTGTGAAAGGATGTTCAGAAAGAACAGGCAAGGGATGTGCAACATCAAACCAATCCAATCTAAATTCCACCCTACTCAGGACCTCTTTGATGCAATCTCCAAATTAGCAATGGCAATGCAACTTGCAGACAGGGAGAACTCTGTTGGACAATTGAGTCACAGTCCACTGGGTGTTTTGTTGCTGTTAACTATGAACTCTCTTCATGATTGCACCAATTAGACCTCTTGCCCTTGTGGAGGGGGTGAAAAAGAAGAAGAAAAAACAAAACAGAAGGAAAAAAGTTGACAAGAGAAAGCAAGCTGCTATTGGCAGATCCCAACACACTTTCTGGGAGACAAAAGATGAAATCATGGCACAGTGAACACGTGCTGCCCAAAATCAGCCTTGTTGGGGAGTAATCCCAACTGCCACCCCCAAGCCACAGGGTCCAGTCCACTTATCTACAGTCTGAGATGTTCACCAACAAAAACAGTTTAAAGAATCTTGGACACAATGGGCTAGAAGAAAAAGCCTGAGATGATCGGTTCTGTGATTTGTTGCAGTGATAAAGAGTAAATGGTGAATAAGTGTCGTGTCCAAAGTTGGAGACTCCATAGTCAGCAGACAGGAGAGGAAAGGCCAGTCCACTGGTAGGTGCTCAGTAGTCATCCAAAGTCTCAATTTCACCCATATTGAGTCGCTCCGATGATGCATTGACTGAAAATCCTGCAAGAGAAAAACTGTGCATGAGTGACCACATCCAGACAACAAAGTGGCTCTAATTCTAATTGTAGGCTAGAATATAAATGTCTTGTTTTAAGTATACCACAGGGGTGCTGAAGAGAAACAGAAGATAAAAGTGAGAATAGTAACTTTTTATTCTTCCAAAGAGAAATTCTTTTTATTTTCAGGGTCCTCATATAATTTCATTGTGTGTGTGGGGGGAGACAAGATAGCATCACACTTTAACAGAACTATAGATCACTACCTTAGAGAATCTGAGAGGAGAATAGGGGTGTGAGCATGTGTTAAAGACAGGCCAGGCTGGTGCTGGGGAGGGGCGAGTTCATTAACGAAGTCTACCTTAAAAGAAATGGGGGAGCGGGCAGGGGAGAAGAGGAGATAATACACACTTAGTACGACCTGACCAAAGGACTTTGAAATCTAAGTGGGATTAATATTCCTTCAACCCAGACTCACTTTAATAGGAATATTTTTTTCCCACTGGTCAACAACTTTGTGGAAGTTCTAGCCAAGAGTTTTTGCTACTCTCCTCTTTAATAGATGAGAAGACCCTCATATGTTCTTTCCACCCCACAGTAGACAAAGCAAAAGACTAAAGTACTTTATTCAGTTCAATCTATTTACGTATACCTCTGAAGTAAAGGATTTTAGTTAACAACGTCTGATTAACCAAAATGGAGTAAGATTTAGAAAAAGCAGTACTGGGCGGCACCTGTGGCTCAGTGGGTGGCCAGCCCCAGCCAAATTGCAACAAAAAATAGCCAGGCATTGTGGTGGACACCAGTAGTCCCAGCTACTCGGGAGGCTGAGGCAAGAGAATTGCCTAGGAGTTGGAGGTTGCTGTGAGCTGTGATGCCACAGCACTCTACCAAGGGCGATAAAGTGAGACTCTGTCTCTTAAAAAAAAAAAAAGGCAGTACTAGCACACCCACTGAAGTCAACAAGCAGGGCTCACAATCACTACTGACATTTGAAAACCTAATGCCAATAGTCACAAGGTAATTTTTCCCGAAACCTTTATAATCACAAAGGTTGATAAAAAATTATGATGAACAAGTCCTCTTTAGACTAACTCATAAAAAGCTTTCCAGTTCATCTACTCTGAATGAAATCCTCAACTATTTTAGCTACTATTTGAATATCAGAAAGTAAACAGGCAACAAGCTTCATTCTAAAAGCAGTTCTGTTAATATTAGTTGGGATTTCTGCACCCTCTTTTTTGCTCTTTTATGTTCAGGTATCAAACAGTTTACACATCTTAAATGTACCACTAATGAACAAAAATGCCTTCCATAATAAAAACAGCATAATTGACTCAAAAACATAATCTGAAAAGATAAACATGCCTATTTATTAAGCAAAGTACCTCTGGTACAAGCTACTTTCTAAGGCCTAACACAGGCAGCGACCAGGATTTTAAATTCCTTCCTAAGTTCTACACCTCATCATGGCTGTGCTTCCAGAGCCCATAAGACCTTTTCATTTTTAAAATAGTGAAAGGCTTAGTAGTCACATTTTAAAGTAATGGTTTAATTGCATAAGTGTAAGAACCTAGAGACCAGTCTATGAAATGAACTATTACTCTATTCTGAGACAGGTTTTTCTTTCACTTTATATCTCAAAACAGATAAAAGGAGATGAAAAATAATAATGAGCTACATGCAACAGAAGTGGAAATGTAATTTAAAAAACTAATTTTAATCATGCAAAGACAGAAAAGGAGAAGTCTGTAGCAAAAAGTGAATTATTCAATGCTATAATACATTGAATATCAGACTAGGTTTCTAGTAGAAATAGTCTCATTTAACTGTCATTAAAAAACTAGTAAGGTATGTATTCATCATCCCATTTGACAAAAGGAACAGTTGTGGGATACCATAACACCCAAGTCATCACAAACGAGGATTCAACTTACTCTACCTGGCTTTAAAGACCACATTCTATTCGATTGAGAACAAACTCTTACATGCATTAAAGTGTTAAAGTCTGTTAGATTGTTCTTTTAGAGAAAGTCTGACTGAGGAAAAACTGTACTGTGCGTGTATATTTACCTTATTCAAGTGCAGGTTGCTAGTCCACGATGTCCACCCAGAAGCTCTAAAAACTTAGGATAACTAGCTACATTCACAATTAAAAGGAGGTTGGGGCGCCCTCTGTTGGTTTGTTTCAGAGCAAAGGTTCTTTTTGTCAGTAATTGCTTTTTCAAGGAACTTTTTTTTTTTTTTTTAAAGGAACAAGAGTCTCACTTTGTCACCCTCGGTAGAGAGCTGTGACATCACAGCTCACAGCAAACTCCAGCTCTTGGGCTTAGGGGATTCTCTTGCCTCAGACTCTCGAGTAGCTGGAACTACAGGTGCCTGCCACAATGCCCAGCTATTTGTTGTTGTTGTTGTTGTTGTTACAATTTGGCAGGGGTAGGGCTCGGCACCTGTGGCTCAATGGGCTGTGGCACTAGCCACGTACACCTGAGCTGGCGGGTTTGAATCCAGCCTGGGCCCGCCAAACAACAATGACGGCTGCAACCAAAAAATGGCCGGGCGTTGTGGCAGGTGCCTGTAGTCCCAGCTACTTGGGAGGCGGAGGCCGGAGACTCGCTTGAG